>NQII01000639.1:0-48290 GCA_002778355.1 Clitarchus hookeri
CCTGGGCCAGTTATGTACAGAGTATGGCTAGTTCACCACACATGGGCCAGTTATGTACAGCTAGTTCAGCACACCTGGGCCACTTATGTACACAGTATGGCTAGTTCAACACACCTGGGCCAGTTGTGTACAGAGTACGGATAGTTCACCACNGTACACAGTATGGCTAGTTCAACACACCTGGGCCAGTTGTGTACAGAGTACGGATAGTTCACCACACCTGGGCCACTTATGTACAGAGTACGGCTAATTCACCACACCTGGGCCAGTTATGTACAGAGTACGGCTAGTTCACCACACCTGGGCCACTTATGTACAGAGTACGGCTAGTTCACCACACATGGGCCAGTTGTGTACAGAGTACGGATAGTTCACCACACCTGGGCCAGTTATGTACAGAGTACGGCTAGTTAAGCGGTGCCACTTCAGAACCAGTAATGGTGCCGGGTCCATGCCAGCTGTTGGCCAACTTCATGCCGACTTGGCATCCGACTATTAACCACATGGGAATTTATGCAATTTTCTTTCAACAGTGCAATATTGCTTGGTTAGAACTCAATTTTATTTCCAGAGATTATTATTGGCAGGTTTTCAGTCTCGCGCGTACCTCCTCAATGCCCTACTGCGGCTGAGCACAGCTGACGTGCTTCCATACAGTCCCTCACGCTGGCCGGTGCTGCAGAGAAACAAGGGAATCTCACCCTTATATGCACCTCCTCCGTGCTCATACAGCTTCTGCACATAGGCAGGAAACTCAAAAGCGCTTCCTGTTCGCTTCCTGTGGTCGAATAGCTTTAAGAATAAATCATCATCACTTGNTGCTGAGCACAGCTGACGTGCTTCCATACAGTCCCTCACGCTGGCCGGTGCTGCAGAGAAACAAGGGAATCTCACCCTTATATGCACCTCCTCCGTGCTCATACAGCTTCTGCATATAGGCAGGAAACTCAAAAGCGCTTCCTGTTCGCTTCCTGTGGTCGAATAGCTTTAAGAATAAATCATCATCACTTAGAAACTATCCACTAAAATAATTTCAAAACCACGACGCAATGTCTTCTTCTCTTGACTAAAAATATTTTCAATGTAAAAAATTGCAAAACAGTGGTTTGTTGGTTATTTTTCTGGACGTGTACATAAAAGAAAGTAGCAAGCGAGAGACTTTTTGGTTTTTAAGGATTAGATGGGCGATAAGCGTGTGAAATGAAGAAGAAACACCAAAGCTATTTATATGCTACACTTACACCATCACCACGCGTGATCTTCTTGTTACGGCATGTAGAACTTCAAAAATATTTCAGTCGTATAGGAGAGCGGCAGCTACGAAATTGCAGTTAAAATAATATTACTGGTTAATGGCGTAAACGACGGCTCGTACATTTTGCGCCGTGCGATCACAAATTGTAGCGATTTAATGAAGGCGTAATAATGTGAAGTCTGCTCTCATTCAGTAGCATTTACTGAGTCGCTTCTATCCACCACTACTGTACACGAACTCCTAGTTGTGTTGGGTTACGTGATGTCTATTCATCACCTTAGGCCCAACTCTGGTTCAAAAATTCACTGAAAACGCGTACTGCACTGTTAACTTTTATATTGCTATCTTACAATGGAATGGCGATTTGTTGGTGTAGCTATTTAAATGTCTTTATATACATGAAATTGAGTTTATAAGTCATCGCATTTGTTAATTTATTTGTTACAGCATTTAATGCAACGTATTATAATAAAATTAATATAATATTTACACAATGAAAAAAAAACAGAATCTCTCCATTTTACTGCTCAAAGAAAAAATTTTTGTTACTACCACAGCCCAAGTTAAACCGTGGTGTAGTCCTCAAATTATTTAAACCGCGCTAAAATCTTTCAATTTTACAAAAAATATCGAAGTGATTCACGCTGTTCATAATTACTTCAAATTAAGTTCACTCCTCCAAACCTCGTGCGAGGTGATGCGCTCTGNGAAGTGATTCACGCTGTTCATAATTACTTCAAATTAAGTTCACTCCTCCAAACCTCGTGCGAGGTGATGCGCTCTGTTTGCGAGCTAGCATTCGCTCCGGGGGTCACGTCCGACGTGCATCGTCAACACCCTCTCAACTACAGGTCAGCTTTCAAGTGCGTGACGTCTTCAAGAGTCCTCCCTTCTTCTGCTTTTATACGTATACAGTACACAACACTGCAGTCACTTCCGGCTGTATTTTATATTTCTACAATTAACTTCATAAGTAGCTTCTACCGAGTTAACTAATGCACTTCGTGCGTCCAGTAGCCATGACGATACATTAATATGATCTTCATTGATCAGAGGGTGTTGGCACGGGTCACATGGTTCGCATCGTGCGCTCACGTGGCCGGAGGACGAAAGATGCGCACAGTCGACGGGGAAACCGATATAGCCTCAGGGAAAAAAAAAACTATTTTCTTATCCCTCACGAGCCAGATAAATGGCACCCCACATGGCGTGTCCCTCCCTCCCCGAATCCATCGTCTGGCACCATGCGACGGTTATCCCGCGCCGAGGTCCCCGTTGACCGCGCATCCTCCCTTCCCGGAGCGGCAATAATTGGCCCAGGGGGGTCGGTCGCCGAGATGTAGCGGCGCCTCTGCGGTCTACAGGCNTCAATGGAAGGCCCGACCCTCCCGGGACACCTACCCTCTCGCGACCCTGCCCTCGATGCGAGGGGTCACGTGGGGAGGCGGTGGCTTTAATGTGTCACTGTGTCACTGAAAGGCGCCGAGGGTGGCCCGGTGTAGGTAGTGGTGAACATCCACCTCCCCACCCAGAACCCACGGCAACTTGCGAAGAAGGAAGCCGCTGAATTCCAAGACCCGCGTGTGCTGTTGTGAGATGCTTACTCGGAAGCCGGAAAGGGGAGGGGGTGGGGGATCCTTAGAATTAAGTATTTCATCGTCATTCCCTTTCGCGTAACTGACCCTAGTCAAACTGTAATATAATCGGTAAGGGCTACGAATGTCGATGTTAGGAAACTGAATCACCGTTCGCCTGAAACGAAAATCGAAAAAACCACTTGCGAAAAAAAAAAACCATATACAGCGGGTGGGTGTCTAACCCACAACCTCACGAATGCGACATGCATTTGTTTTACCAAGTGGCCAGATTATCGGTCATCACGATCCAGCTATGGGCTAGGGAAAATACTTAATAAAATGCGTGTACTGTAACAATATTTACCTAGGTCGTATCGCAAGTACAATAGGAACGGATGTCTTAGTAAAATAATATGACTTTATTTGATTTCTTCATTTATTTACAAAGTTACAATAACAATACACACAGCTATCACTTACAGAATACAGCTACCTATCCCTAATATAAACATTTATTTCCCTGTCGGTGAAGTTAATTTTTACGCAGCTCTTAGATCACAATTAACTTCCTCACAACTGTATTTGTCCTAGCTCCGGCCACTTAATCTTCACTTGTTAGTTACACTCAAATGATTGCAATATCCACTGCCATGCATTAACTTCGTCACATATGCCCAACATTCATGCACCAAGTCCCGTTTTCTTGCAGTCCAGCAGGACAGTATCAGTCCCTGTTCTTCCGATGGTCGCACACTGCATTCGTTGGTCATTGCGCCGTCATCCGTCGTTCTGATGATTACACCCGCCCGGCAGTGACGGCCGTTCAACACTGCCGAAACAGAAGAACGTATAGCCGAGATGACCTAGCTTCTCCGCACCTCAGGTTTCGCTGAGGGAGGCGATGACCAGAAATGCCTCCTGAGTCGCTCATTCTTCCAGAGACGTCATTGACGTCAGTGCCGCTAGCGTTATCGTGGCACGTAGTGGTGTTTCTGCTTCCCCTCCTCCGGGTCCGTGCAGATGTCATCTTGGGAGGAGTGCGGTACGCACGTCCGAATCTCCCCCCTTCCTTCCTCCCTCTTCCCACGCGTACCACACGAAGGCCAAGAGGCCGCACATATCAGTAAGTAGACATAACACAAGTAGGCCCTAGTATGTTTTACTAGGGGCGAGGGCAGCTGCCTAGTATGACACAAATACTTGGGTCGATAACACTTGCTAAGATGTCAATTCAGGCCCTTAATTTATAGATATATAACTAGCCGATTGGTGATAATTTTGCTTTCATAATTTTTATTACGCGAATGTTACTATCGACGTGTTGTAGACGGTTTTATTTTAATGAATCTGACTGGGCTGTTATCGAAGCTGGGATGAGCTGAAAGTATCCAGATAAAAGGAACATGAGATCAACTTTCAACGAAAATACTGGGAAACAAGGATATAACGGAGCATGAAAAAANATCCAGATAAAAGGAACATGAGATCAACTTTCAACGAAAATACTGGGAAACAAGGATATAACGGAGCATGAAAAAATATTTGGTGATCAACGACGTTACCCAAGAGTTCAGTGACAAATAGTTCCATCGTAGCTGAAATACTTAATTAGGTATGGGGTAAAGAACAGAATCGCGTGTAGTACGTAGCGGGATTCAGGCCTGATTTTACGTTTGCTGTGTCTTTTGGCTCTGAGTAGATAAGTACACAGAGGCGAAATACAGCGGCGGTTCCTTTTGCGTGTACGTACTCATTTGCTGATTGGCTGNTACCCAAGAGTTCAGTGACAACGACGTTACCCAAGAGTTCAGTGACAACGACGTTACCCAAGAGTTCAGTGACAAATAGTTCCATCGTAGCTGAAATACTTAATTAGGTATGGGGTATAGAACATAATCGCGTGTAGTACGTAGCGGGATTCGGCCTGATTTTACGTTTGCTGTGTCTTTTGGCTCTGAGTAGATAAGTACACAGAGGCGAAATACAGCGGTGGTTCCTTTTGTGTGTACGTACTCATTCGCTGATTGGCTGCGCCGGGCTCTGGGAACGACCCTTGTGTTTGAATGGCTACCGCGTACTTCGAAAGGTTCCCTATTGCCTGGGCTACAGGCTGGCTGGTAGGTTTCCAGGCTCTGATTGGTGAACGGCGTTTACAGCATTTCTCTGGCCAGTGACGCCATTATACTATCGTGTGTGGCGGGAATTCTTGGTACAAGCAGGTGATACGCCTCTGTATTCTGTAACTGATCTGTGTCTTTGGTGCAGCAGCGAGTGGTGGCCGACGCCATTTCGTTCCTCGCTAGGCACTTGTCAGGTTTAGAGTTGCCTTGTGATCAACTAAAAATACTGTGTCATCTGGGAAAGGTCACATGAGCACGACAAATAATTACATGTAATTTACATAGTATGAAGGTTAATTCATGCTGATCGATATCTGCTTCCCTAATAACCACTGGATGTTTAGCTGAGAACAATTCAAATATTTTCTGTTGCAGGGATTTTTTTCGAACTTTTGCCTTCATTGTCAAGGCGTTGCTCATGGAGCAAAGGTATAGACTGCATCTCGACATTACATACAATTTTAATGGTGAGATGACGAAACTCTCTTTGTCGAGATATTCTGCTGCCTTGAACCTTTCTGTACTTAACCAAGTGACGTAAAACTAACTTTTGTACTGAACTCAAACGCCATGGTGAAGTGGCGACAAAAAAAAATTGGCTTACAACAAGATGGTTAAAGGTTGCATCCCATTTTATCCTATTTCTGTATAGTCCAGTTTTACATTACCAACTTCTTTCAGTAAATCACATACAAGTGGTAAATAATGACGTATTATTTAACAAATAAAATTCAAAACAGGAAACTGCGATGAAAAACAAGAAAATAAAATAAACCAGAAGAGAAAGAAAATGAAGAAGAAATAAAGAAACTGAAACCAGAAAAAAAGAATAAATTCCCGGAAGACCAGTTGATGTAAGGAACAAAGAATGTTTTATTTTGGTTATTTTATTTTTATGCTGAGCAGTTTCATCTGAACATTCAATTCCCCGAAGCGAAGGGGCCTGGCCATTCTTGTCTGTATGCACGGTTATCCACCCACAACCCTCCTAAAACTGACCATTTCAAGCTGACCGGTGCGTCAAAACAATATCCGAGTAGGGTCGCTTTCCTTTCATCCATGCAGTTTCGTACTGATGAATTCGAAAGAGTGTGATGTGCCATAAAAAGAGACTGTGGCGATGTCCCTAAGGGTAATTCCAATGGCCTTCCACCACAACGCCACAGTAAAGTTCACTACGAATGCGAAATATGCAGATCATTGAAACGTTTTTTTAGTCTTCTGAGAGACTGTGCGTTATATATGTCGCAGGGACATGATATAAACAGGAGATTTGATCAAATCCCTAAGGNAGTCTTCTGAGAGACTGTGCGTTATATATGTCGCAGGGACATGATATAAACAGGAGATTTGATCAAATCCCTAAGGTAGATGATCAATTCACGGAAGATGTTAAAATGACAACTCTGTGGGGTGATTTCCCTAAAGAAAGTAAGTGATTTGATCAAGTCCCTTAACTGTTTTAGTGAAAAGATGTTATACTTGAAACTGGTAGCCTCATTACCTATAAAAAATTGCCGGCGAGCCTTGAAATGACCATAACACCAGTAGTGAACCTTCCTGCTGGCGCTGGGGCTCGGCCACGGTGCGTAATTTATGGCTACGCTTTGGGCGAGTCCTGACTTCTTTATTTCATCTTTTCACTAAAACAGTTAAGGGACTTGATTAAATCACTTACTTTCTTTAGGGAAATCACCCCACAGAGTTGTCATTTTNAAACAGTTAAGGGACTTGATTAAATCACTTACTTTCTTTAGGGAAATCACCCCACAGAGTTGTCATTTTAACATCATCCATGAATTGATCATCTACCTTAGGGATTTGATCAAATCTCAGGTTTTATCATCTCCCTGCGATATGTACACGACGATCTGAACGGAAAGCTACACCATCTCATATTTATCCATTTTCGAATAGGTTACATTTCAGAAGGCTAAATGAAATTTTCAGCACAACACAGCAAAAATAACGGCTTCCCATACTTTAGGGTTTATTAAATTGTTGCTGCTCCAATACTGTTATTGATTCTTAACTATAACTGCGAGGAAGAAATAAGTGCTTTTTACTTTTAGGCAATTGCAGAAATTATACCAGCCGTAGTGGTAAAGCAATGGCGACTTTATAATATGTATATATATATATATGTCCCATGTCTTATCGATCCATAAAACATAATAAAAAATGAATTGCGGCCGTGGTAATAACTCCATAAATCCAAGATGGCGGGGATTGATTATCCATAGCCTAAAGAGGGCCGCGGCGGTGTAATAGTAAGATTTTTGTTTTAGCCATCCAAAAACCGGTCACGCAATGTCCTATCACCTGTGCCGTTTCTGGGTAACGCGAGAAGTATAGGGTGTTCCTACAGACTCGTCGCATCCCGGCGGGGTCACCCTGTTTTTCGGACATGGAAAACGTGGCGGACGTTGCCGTCGGCTGGTGGTTATCCCGGGTATCCCCGTTCCCTCGCCCTTGAATTATACCGTTGCTCTATCTTCACCTTATATTTCACCCTCACCGGCACTCAATAATTTGCTGTTAAGCGCCAGCAAAAAAAAAAGCTCCTCAGCCTTACGGCTTTCGTCTACCTGGAGCTTTTTATCCGCGTTTGAGGCCGAGAGGCGCAAGAGCGATAAGGGCGACACTGTCACGCGCATCAAGTGCGCTGTCGCCTCTAAGCGCAAGGCTCTGAACTGGCGTGCAGTGATCTCGGCGTGCTGCGTGTACCTATGTGACTTTCTGTGGATACCCTATTATTTTATTGGTGGATAGACATTAGGAAGGTTCAGTGCACGGGCCTGGAGTAGTTTTGTATGTATATTTCGAGACAGAGCGCTTTGATAAAGTCGTTTTTAGTCATATGCGTGATGCGACGTCTTGAAAGCAAGCAACAGCCCTCGTCTGAAGAAGGTGTTCTTTTCGTAGACCATCACACTGGACGCGCGTTTTACAGTTCCGTGTAAAAACGTGTATTTCAAATTCTCTGAAACGCAGTTCAAGCACCAGTTAGGCGGGATCGTCAAGTTGAGTGCTGGCTTGTCGACTGTAAGACCGCGCTAGCTTGTTGACCGACAATAAGAACAATGTAACACAAACATTAGGAAGATTTTCCGTCCTAAAATTTTTTTGTAACTTCACCTTTCTTTTCTCTGCAGGTTGACTATTTCAAGTTTATGAACTAGAGATTGTGCTACAATTTTCTGTGACGACCTCGGGTCACAGATCATAGTCTACATGCATTACTTGCCAGCATGCAACAGCTTTTTTAATTTGTCCTCTTTGTCCTAGCCACAGTCGTGCTAGCCACAGAAAAATACGTTAATTCATATTTGTACGAAATGCTTTTGAACTTGTAAATATTGCTTACAAGTACTATTTCCTAGCAAAGAAAAATTAGAGAGCATGTTTTTACACAATAACCTGTAAAAATCACAATTTTAGTTTTTTTATTTGGACGTAAAAGTAATAAAAACTAACTCACATACCGGAATGAGACAATTCATATTCAAATGAGATATTATGAGTTACTTCAAGGAATCTTTAGTATCACGGTATGAAATGTTGTCGCATTTTTTNTCATATTCAAATGAGATATTATGAGTTACTTCAAGGAATCTTTAGTATCACGGTATGAAATGTTGTCGCATTTTTAAAAAAATTACTCGACATAAGGACATTATTGTATATTTGTAATTTATTACAGTCTATGATTTATTTGTAAAAAAGTTTGTCTAAGCATACTTTCAAATGAAAGTTGAATGTTCTGCAAGTGATAACGTTTATTTCATTTGTACGCCTCAAAAACACTAAATTGTGATTTCGACATGCCGTAAAGCAAAAGTTATGCGAACAAATTTTTTTTTAATGCGAGGAAATAGTTCTTGTAAGTAATGATTACAAGTTGAATGGCGTTTTTTACAATTTTTTCGGAGAAGGGCGGCCGTAAGTAGTTCAGAAGCCTGTCTCGGCACTGCCGCTGCACTAAGCGTCGACACCACAACTGGTATCTGTTGCTTCATCCTGACGTCACACTCGTATTAGCACTTCGCAGACGCCGCGCAGGTGTGAGATACACCTCGAACGGTACGTGCATTGCTCTTACGCGACAAGGATTATTGCTATCTCGGTTCGGCACGAGGAATCATCTGCGGCCTCTCCGACGTGATTTGTGACGACGACGTCTACGCGTTTATTATTTCGCAAAGATATATCGCGTTTATGACAAGTGCCCTTGCACACTACGATGTTGAATGCGTGTGCGCGTCAAAACTTTACTCTGCAATTTGGACAGAAACCATTAACAACAATAAATAGTTATAAAAAAAAATTTGTACTTTTTTTTTTTGTTTTAAAGCCTTTATAATTGTCAATAATAGGTTACGACATGTTTAATAGTATATTTGCGAAAGTTTGTTGCAGATATGAGGCTGAAGTAAGAACTGTTGTTCACTCTTCGCAGACTTCTGGAAAATTGACGCAGTTAGTATATTTGTGTATACTGTTGTCACATAAATTATTTTAAGGAAATTTCGTCAATAAGCAATGCTGAGAAAACTGCTTTCACATTTTTATACTCGCGTGNAGTTAGTATATTTGTGTATACTGTTGTCACATAAATTATTTTAAGGAAATTTCGTCAATAAGCAATGCTGAGAAAAACTGCTTTCACACGTTTATACTAGCGCGTTGAAGTCATTATTTATTCAGACCCATTACTTATGAACAATTTTTTATGCTGCGTCTAAAGCTACAGTTATACAGCAAAATAACTTAAACGCAATGAAATACAGCTATCATAAAATTGCATGAAGAATGCTATACATAGGTTTTGTGCAGTTTATTATAGTATAACAGACACTATTAAGGAGCTGCAATTTTCCATTCAACCATTTTGTAGAAACATGTTTTGAATGATTTGTATGNTGCAGTTTATTATAGTATAACAGACACTATTAAGGAGCTGCAATTTTCCATTCAACCATTTTGTAGAAACATGTTTGGGAATGATTTGTACGTTTACCATGCATTCAAAAGTTTGAATACACAAAGCCATTATAATGCTGGAGCGTATCATAAGTGTTGCAACATGCGTGAATTAACATTGCTTCGACATAGTAGTCTGTAATACTCCTAAATGTTTGCCTCGTTTAATGTAGCGTAAAAACTTTTAAAATATCTATCCTTACCTTTAGTATTTCTCATGTAGAATCTGTGTCACTTTTAATACAACTACCAAATTTTTGTTTTATCTGACCTTCATTTCTTTTCGGCTACATTTTTTTTATTCAATTCTTCAGTAGAATTTGACCTTACTTCTTTGGCCCACAACTTCGTTGACCGTTTATCTTGATCCTCGATAAAATTTTGGTGACTATATTCTTAGCATAATTTTTTATCACTGAGATAAAATCAGTTAAAACTCCGACTTCTTTTTCGATTTATTTTTTCGTTGGTGCTGTCACGGTTTATTACATAATTTCCCTGGCTCCATTTTCCTTGAGTGTCTTGTGACGTCTGGTACACACCGAGCTTCATACTGGCTATAACTTCCTGCGTTCTATTGTGCTATCGTGTGTCGTTCTCGCTCTGCGGTCAGTTCAAAGCCTGTCAATATTGGACAACGGATAGCCAAAAGGAATTTTCTTGTTAAAAGGATTCTCTTAAAGTCTCCGTCTTTCCAGGTTCTATAAGACTAGTAATTGACATTCTTCATTCAGACTCAAAGATGTTTTCTTAAACTCAAGATAGCGCAAAATCGACCTAATTTTTATTCTTTTAATACACTACAGAACCATTCCATATTAAGTTTATCCTTAATATTCTTTATTTTAAAGAATTGTAAATTTTTTTACGTAGTTTTAAAAATATTTCCAGTTTAACAGTATTACTAAAATCTTAAACTGTTATTCAAAATAAATATCAGCAGAATTCGTATAGCTTTTATATGCATAATTATAAAATATATAACTTTAGTTGGCATTTAATTTGGCGTCTTGAGTGCTACCGAAAGCGACTAGGCCTTGGTAAAGGGACACTAAAATTTAAGGATATTGGAAAGGAAGCGGCCTATTTCAAGGAACCATCCCAAAATTAGCCTGGCATGATTTTGGAAAATCCTGGAAACAGAAATTAGGATGCCTGGCCGGGAACTGAACCCGTGTCTTCCCGGATGCGAGTCCAGTGTTTTGCCACTCCGCCACCTCGAACGGTATGGTGTCATTTGTCAGGAGCAGGGATCAGTTCTGCTAGTCTCTTAAAGAGCCAATGAGAGAACACCTTTCAGAAATTCATGTTGCCTCAAGGAAGGCAATTATTTGCGAGCTGTTGGAGAGGCACTTGGCTGCGAACTAAGAGAATAAAAAAAAAAGGCAAAGGCAGGGCTGCGATCTTTTGTGAGGACTGGAACCGCATTCAAGCACATTAACCCCCCCCCCCGCTTTTTTTCCAAGGGACACGCGATGTGACACCAGCGGGGCAGTGTGAGAATCGTTCTCAGCCGAGGTTCGTCGTGCGTGCGTGCGTGTCGGGCGCATTCATCCCCGCTCGCCAACCGGGTCGTGATGCTGGAAGCTCGCCGGAGATAACGAAGGCTGATGGGGGTGAACGCAGGCAGGGGCTGTAAAGGCTGGAGAGCGACGTCTGTTGATGTGTCGGGGATCCCCGCAGCATACCCTCCAAAGGGGGATGGAGGGGGAAAACCTAAACAAATACCGCTGTTGTGCCGCGCGACCCACCCGCGATCCGAATGCTCCACAGTCAAGTGGGCCGTAACGGTGGCTAATATTCCCAGCCTTCCCTTACATACAGCCACTTGGCTGCAGTTGCCACCCCCGGCCGCGTGGCTAATCCCGGTCCGATCACACACCACCACGTGGGGGGTTTACTCGCGACCTCCCTCACAGGTAGAAACAACAAATAGTTCGCAGCTTTTTCCAAACACAGGCAGCTGTAGCTGACTCATATTTATTTCGCCATCGGTTTTTGGTACTTGAAATATTGATATTTGAGTACAGCTTACGCAGCCATTGTTGTATATTGTAGAGTATGAAATGGCAAGACGTTATATGTTGTATTCCCTTGAGTAGAATGATTATGGGGACTTCGGCGCAAGGGGCTGGGGGTCGGAGCTGTTTATGCTCTGTAATTTCGGTCCCCCGGGTTAGGGGGAATGCATGGGATCCTTCACTGTGTATATCGCATACTGCGAGAGGTAGAGAAGTAGTTTTAACTCTGTCTTTGGGTTTTTTCAACCATGATTACTTTATAGAAAGCAGCATATCGCATCCGTACACGACACATAATTTTTGTCAGATACTAAATTTATTTTTTAAATAATTGCTATCGTACACATAATATATTAATATATATACCTTATGTTAGTGACGTCTAGAGTCTCATTGAATATTTTCTTTTTTAAATTATAACAAAACTGATATACTAAAGATTTTTCTTTGCCAAAGGTGTTTTTTTAAAACTTACGTGAGCAGGACATAACTCGAAATAAAATATATATGTATTGTTTTAAACACATTCATTCATGTACACACATTACAATATTATTATTATTCTGCGTAATACAATGAATACTTATTTTACACTAGTTTATTCCTTGAGTCTTGGAGGGCATTACACACGTAATATTTTTTTAAATATACAATGGGTTCCTTATAGTATTTTTTTTATGTACCACGAGTTATCAAATCTCTCTAAACTTACGGCTTCGGCGTTGCAAGGGGCACAGAAATATCTTTGATTTTTGCACTCGTGAAGTCTTGTGGCGTACGTCTCGACGAGCTGTCAAAACGGCGTGCAGCTACAATACTTGTGAAGTTCTACAAAATTCGTTCCGATTGGGCAGGCATTGCGAATCGCCAACTCTTGGCGTCTTCTAAACACATACACAGGGTAATCTGGAATCATGGCAGAGTCCAGCATTGCCGGAATTCCCTCGTACGGAATACTTCCCTCGTCCCACCTTAGTCCGTGCGTTTCGTACGTCTGCAGGCGATACGCCTGTTGCGTGGTGCTGCCACCTAGGGTCGCCAACGGTTTTTCGGAAAAATATAGTATTTCTCATACCAAGATATAAAAATATCGTATACCGAAAGAAAATATAGTATTGTAAGGAAATAGGTTAAAAAAAAGTGTAAGGTATGCATTAAACACTAAATGTATTACTTATTTACAAAAGCTATATTTATTTGCACTTTGTGCACTCTTTAATAATTTATTAATCATAATAAAAGTATCAAATGCTTTATAGAACTCAAATGGTAAATAAATGTAAATGAGAAGCTCATTTTTTATTAAGGTGAGACTGGCTCTATTTCTCTTTTATGGACTTTCCGCTTTTTAGTAGGGGTTAACAACAGCGCACTTTCACTATCACTTTCGCCTTCCATTGTTTACTTTAACAATTTATTATTAGTTATTTCTTGTTAAGCAATTTTTGTTGGCCGAAACAAAACCACACCACAGATGAGTAAAAAAAAACCTTTGACATTGACAGTTCTCACGTTCGGAAACACGCACAACGCGTCAGTCGAAGCAAAGTCGTAAGGTGCGTTCATAAAGTTTGCTGAGTGGTGTTGCTATTTAACAAAAATTAAAACTTATATAATAGAACTGGCCAACCCGAAGCACATTGTAAGGTCCGACCGAAATATAGTATTNCAAAAATTAAAACTTATATAATAGAACTGGCCAACCCGAAGCACATTGTAAGGTCCGACCGAAATATAGTATTTTTGCGTACTATGTATTTCTTAAANTTATTATTAGTTATTTCTTGTTAAGCAATTTTTGTTGGCCGAAACAAAACCACACCACAGATGAGTAAAAAAAAAACCTTTGACATTGACAGTTATCACGTTCGGAAACACGCACAACGCGTCAGTCGAAGCAAAGTCGTAAGATGCGTTCATAAAGTTTGCTGAGCGGTGTTGCTATTTAATAAAAATTTAAACTAATATGGTAGAACTGGCCAACCCGAAGCACATTGTAAGGTCCGACCGAAATATAGTATTTTTGCGTACTATGTATTTCTTAAANTAGAACTGGCCAACCCGAAGCACATTGTAAGGTCCGACCGAAATATAGTATTTTTGCGTACTATGTATTTCTTAAACAGTATATAGTACACCTTAAGTGGTTTCTCATAATATTTTTAATACACTCGACTCGTTGCTATCGCTGTGTACGCTCGGATATTGCTACCCAGCGATATTTTTTTGCTCATGTATTTATGTATTTTTTATTACGCTTACCCTGTTGCCATTTGTATGTTTCCACGTAATAGTTATTACTCACTCAACTATCCGATGCTGTTAATCGCCGTTCTTAATGAAGGCATCAAGTCCATGCAGAGAGTTTGTGACTATTTACTCCCAATTTTCTTTCTGGATACAAAAAAAGATACTTGTGATTCTAATAAACATCTAAAATGTATGTTATTTTATTATTATTGATTCGATATTATTATGCAGTTTTGCAGTTGTCACTCGGAGCATGTGTGATTGCAATAGTATACATGGCCTAAATGCCGACTCAACAACAGTACACTGAGTTAGTTGACTTAGTAACCTACTGCTCCTGCGCTGTAGACAAACCACTTAACAAAAGTAGCGGGTTGCTTAGCTACAAGGCGTTATAACTCAATATTTCACAGAAAAGGGAATTTCATAGAAAACCGATGACCCGAGAGTGTTGCACCAGGGCACCCTTTTTCTTAATTTGTACATGGTAGTTATTAATCTGTCAAAAATNCCGATGACCCGAGAGTGTTGCACCAGGGCACCCTTTTTCTTAATTTGTACATGGTAGTTATTAATCTGTCAAAAAATATCGATTAACATGCATGGTTGCACATTCTATAACATTAAAATGATGCCATGACCAATTTTATCAATGTAANAAAAATATCGATTAACATGCATGGTTGCACATTCTATAACATTAAAATGATGCCATGACCAATTTTATCAATGTAATAGTGATGATATTACTAAACAACAATGTACATATTTAACAGCTTCGTTCACATAAACGATGCGCCAAAATTGTTGTTTAATATCGCATAGTTTCTTATTTATCTAGAAAAAAGCATTCCTAACCCTCTTGCAATAATCAGTTTCGGCTATAAGTGAGATCATGTTTTTGCCCCATTTTGCATAAAGAATAACCTCACGATGTTTGCACCATTTGATATGAAACAACCTGTGTATTTACCTTCATATACAAAGAGTCTGTTCACGGTAAACTGAGCACTTTTGGAAACTCTGCTTAAGATCTAATTGCATGTACATTGTGTATTCTTCCGCTACATGTAAAATCGACATTGCCGTGGTCCTGAGCACTTTATTCATGCGCTGGTCAAGTAAAACTATGGAACTATTAGAAAAGTCAATACTTTATAAAATTACTTTTTCTCACCCTAATATACATTTGAAACACAGATATCAGAAGAAAAAATGTAATTGTTCAGAAATGTTTAGCTAATAGTTTCAATTAAACGTTAAGACATGAAACTACTTTGCCTCCGTCGTTATCAACTTTATTGGGCGTATGCCGGTCAGTGTGCNCAATTAAACGTTAAGACATGAAACTACTTTGCCTCCGTCGTTATCAACTTTATTGGGCGTATGCCGGTCAGTGTGCTCATTACAATATATGCGGGTAGATGCGGTGACATGTTTCAAAGGTATATATCAAGAGTGCACATTTTATCGCGAACAGCCTATATACACACACACGTATATCTTACTAACTTAATGACATTGTACAGTTACATTATATTATTATTTTTTAATACTCTGCTATATTTAATAACAAAATTATAGTATCACATGCATAGAAATGTGTGTTATATATATATATATATATTTAGGGTGTAATACCTAATATAGCTTATAATAAATAATATACAGGATTATTCTACTGAGAGGTTCACCATAATTATCTACCGAACAGCTGAAGATATCGAAATTGTGATTTAGAATTCGTAAATGGCAGTACGGGCATCATAAGACACCTTATACGTATGTTCCGCTATGTAATTAAGTACTAAGATATCGATATCAACTTCAGTTTTTTTAAAATAGGTATATACCCATTTCTCCCAACATCATAATATGTTAAGAAGCGGCGAGTTAAGTGACTAGATTATTTTGAAAATCCGACGAGCACTTTTTGGGGTGCATAGTTTGCATCATCCGCTGGGAGATGTTGTATTGGCGTGGACTGTAAAACAAACCCGATTTCTTGGTGAATTAAATGTAATAAAGCTATGAACATCGAATTAAACACACGTTTTATACGTCTGTTAACTCAACACCACCAACAACAAACAACCTCTCAACATGCGTTAGATGCCTGGGTTACTGTATCTCTAGCGTGTGAGTCACCTATGTAGAAACACTCCGCAGGACGTCCCAGTGGATGACGCAACCTGTACCCCACCACAGCGACAGTCAAATGCATACACCTATGAACATCCCCTTATATCTCCAAAAGTGCTCGACGGATTTCCAAAATAATCACGTTTTTAAACTCGCCGCTTACTACGTGTAATGCTATTGGGAGAAATTAGTATATTACCATTTAAAAAAGGAAAGTTGATTTCATTTTCTCAGTAATTATTCACATCTCGGAACAGACATAGACGGTCTCTTTTTTACAAATCCTGTAGCGCCATTTACGAATTATAAATCAAAATTTCCATACCTTCAGCTGTTCGGAAGATATTTGGGGTAGAAATCTTAGCTGAATAATCCTTGATATAAATATTAAATTACTTTAATATAGTGTTTTATTATTAATTTAAAAATCATATTTAATTGTATAATATTTAATATATTTTTATATATTTATTTGTTACATCGTATATGTCACATTGTAGCATTCTGATGTTCTTTCTGCGGCGTACTTAAGATTATTTTTCTCCGCGTATTTTAATTCTGGGACCCACATGTACACGACCATTATATTTCACATACAAACAAGTTACTAAGAAAAAAATATGTTATTAGATTCGGAAAAGCACACGAGCGATCAGGCCATTCTCATACAAACATCACCAAATGTATTCCGAAAAAAGAAGATTTTATCCAGTCTGTATTATAAGTGGCGACTTCAGGCCCGACTTTTAACAATTACATTTGCAAACTAGAAGTATAACATTACGTAATATCAATTCCCTTGTTTACTTTCCAACTTCCTGTTCGCTTCACACATTTATAGTTATTCTAAGGAATACCGAACCCTGGACCGTGTATCGACACTATCGCCCTTATCGTCAAACAGCTGCAGTGTTCAAGATGTTGACAGTCACGAATACCTCGGAACCTAAATTGAAATCGCAGTGTTCTTTTTCATGCGTATAAATATTAGCAGCTGTCCCTCAGCATGCATTGTTCATTTACTTACTTATTGGTCAACCGGCGCTATAGTAAATACAATAAAGAAAATCTTAGAAGTCTATTTTGTATTTCGACTCAAAGTTATGGTTTTGATTTTGATTTGCTGCGTTGTGCTCGGAATGGCTAAAGACACAGGGACGTCAGCTACATAGTTGACCGTTGTTCTTACAGTGGTTTGAAACCACAAGATCCCGGGATCGAATCCCGGGTTAGACATTCATGCGAGTGACGTTTTTATATCAATTTAGTTTTCAGTACGTCAGACATTCCCCGATTAGCCTTTTCTGTTATAAAGAGGCGGAGATTTACAAATTACAGATAAAATCTTTTAATTTAAAATGTACGAAACTGTTTCATTGTAGTGTGTTTGGAATCACTTGAATACTTACTGGGTGGTTATAAACTGAGTTATTGTTCACTTCTTGATGCGAACCATTGATAGTCAGATCACTTCGCCACATGACTTTACGGTGGTCTCCTGCCCAAGCCGTTAAACGGCGTGCAAAACTTCGGCAGAAAGCATCGAATTAAAAAAGTTCTCAAAGTGCTTTAGTGATTTCTGTCTATGGATATCCTATATGGCCACAGAAAGAAACCACGGATTGTCGTGACTTGAAAAGCCGGCCGTCCTTACTGTGGCGTTGAATGTGATCATAAAAGCTATGGGAAAAAAGGGGGGGGGGATTTTGGTTTCCCCATCTCAAGTCGGTGGACAGAATGCTCGTTGCTCAGAGCGGACTACCCACTAACTACGAGATTCTNGGACGTCAGTTACATAGTTGACCGTTGTTCTTACAGTGGTTTGAAACCACAAGATCACGGGATCGAATCCCGGGTTAGTCATTCATGCGAGTGACGTTTTTATATCAATTTAGTTTTCAGTACGTCATACATTCCCCGATTAGCCTTTTCCGGTATAAAGAGGCGGAGATTTACAAATTACAGATAAAATCTTTTAATTTAAAATGTACGAAACTGTTTGATTGTAGTGTGTTTGGAATCACTTGAATACTTACTGGGTGGTTATAAACTGAGTTATTGTTCACTTCTTGATGCGAACCATTGATAGTCAGATCACTTCGCCACATGACTTTGCAGTGGCCTCCTGCCCAAGCCGTCAAACGGCGTGCAAAACTTCGGCAGAAAGCATCGAATTAAAAAAGTTCTCAAAGTGCTTTAGTGATTTCTGTCTATGGATATCCTATATGGCCACAGAAAAAAACCATGGATTGTCGTGACTTGAAAAGCCGGCCGTCCTTACTGTGGCGTTGAATGTGATCATAAAAGCTATGGAAAAAAGGGGGGGGGATTTGGTTTCCCCATCTCAAGTCGGTGGACAGAATGCTCGTTGCTCAGAGCGGACTACCCACTAACTACGAGATTCTGAAAGACCTAGTTACTGAGTGCTTCTGGCGTAGGGGTATTAGATTCCACCCATAGAATGCCTATAGGAGGAGAACGTTCAACTGCACTTAACCCTTCCAAGGTTATAGTGTGGTACGCTACTAGGTCTTGGATGTACTGAATGTGACAAAACCCTGACATGACTTTCTTCTGGTTCTAGGACCAGAACCCCCGGCAGAATAAACAGGAGATTGAATCAGGTAAGCAATATGGTAGACGCGACTACGAATGGTAAGTTGGGCTACTAAAGAAAGCCAGATAAGTGCAGAGATTTGATGCCGATGATTGCCGGACGCATCCTGGGTTCGGATCGCGACGAGGCCCTGGCATGAACAGCTTGGCGCTACAGCTGCTGTGCCCTGAGAAACTCTCCTCTTGCAGACGTGATCCGGTAGAAATTAACGAAGANTGGATGTACTGAATGTGACAAAACCCTGACATGACTTTCTTCTGGTTCTAGGACCAGAACCCCCGGCAGAATAAATAGGAGATTGAATCAGGTAAGCAATATGGTAGACGCGACTACGAATGGTAAGTTGGGCTACTAAAGAAAGCCAGATAAGTGCAGAGATTTGATGCCGATGATTGCCGGACGCATCCTGGGTTCGGATCGCGACGAGGCCCTGGCATGCACAGCTTGGCGCTACAGCTGCTGTGCCCTGAGAAACTCTCCTCTTGCAGACGTGATCCGGTAGAAATTAACGAAGANACAGCTTGGCGCTACAGCTGCTGTGCCCTGAGAAACTCTCCTCTTGCAGACGTGATCCGGTAGAAATTAACGAAGACAACTCCGTAACAGGTGGGTTGAATGAAGGAACATTCTAGATTAGATTGAACGTGGAACTAACTGGATCATGGCTCGCAATCGTTATGAGGCCCAGGCACATCACTCTTGGCGCTGCAGGTGTGTTGATCCTGGGAAACTCTTTCGACCAGATCGGAGGGTGTTTTTTTTGGTACCTCATCGACATCAAATTTAGGATGTTTTGGAATGATGGACTGCAGTGTGGAATGCCACTCTCTCCTGCTCCTCTTGAGTCCTGGATGTAGGACAGGTGCTCGGATACCGAATCAGCCCCAACTCTAGTACACGTAGAANTCCTGCTCCTCTTGAGTCCTGGATGTAGGACAGGTGCTCGGATACCGAATCAGCCCCAACTCTAGTACACGTAGATGGGATGAAAAAGCGATAAAACGAATTTACTGCCAAACTTAATTTAAAGGGAAAAAAGGATTAGCGTATACAATGAAAACTATTTAATATTTAAATCTTTTCGACCAACATGGTGGTTTCAAAATTTGCAATGTTACCCGGTGGCACCTCATAAGATTCGGGCCGACTTTAGCTTTGCTTGTTGGATCGACGTAAGCTAGAAAGTAGCGCTTCTGGAATACCCTATTTAGAGGTCGGCCCCCAGGAGAGGTGGTTTGGTGAGGAATGTTCCCGTTCCACCGGTAACATTGCCTATGAATATTTTCTCCAAAGTAAATTTTTTGCAATTGAAAATGGCTAAATCATGTGTTAATATTAAAACATGGTATAGAAAAGTTCAGTACACTTTTACCTTTACAATTACAACATAAAATTATATGGTCACTGCCAAAAGTATCATTCCAGGTGCATTATCGACGTGAAGACGGCTTGCCTGTTAAGAGATTTTCGCTTAGAGGCTACGATAAGGCGTGATGCGCATACCTGGGTCGCCCTTAGTGCTTCTGTGCTAGGCCTCGGACGTGCTAAGTACCTCCAGCCAGGCGTACACCTTAAAATAATTGTTGTTTTGGAAGTCAGCCTTTCTTTTTCTTCGGGTCCGCAGTGGTGTAGTGGTTAGACTACTCGTATCCAATCAAGGCGAACCAGGTTTGATTCCCCCCGGACTTTCGCATGGGAGCGGGTTTTCTCAGAGATCTCTTGTTTTCCCTGCCTTTCACTCCGGCGCTTATCCATGCTCACCTCGCTTCTCCCTCATCGGCTCTCGAAAGCTCGATGTTAAGAGCCGCCCAAATTTCTTCACTCACTCACCCACTTATTTTTTTCCAGTCAACACCAAAGTGTGATGGTCATTTTGCGTGATCATAGTTTTAGAGATTGAAATGAATCGCCAGTGCACTGACGGAGTCGAATGCAGACGGTGATGTTCTTTTCACTTTCCCTGAGGGCAGCTTGTGTAAGCCGNGCGACACACTTCCCCCCTTCAACATACCGCAGCGCTCACACACGAGGGCTGATTCAGAAGTCATGGCAACTATTGCTTATCTCCCGAAAATGACCCAACACAGGAAATGTACTATGTATGTTTTAAAGGTGTCACCGCACGGGGTATGGATGCAGGAATGTCCGGCAAGAAACTAAGACAAACGTGGCTGCTCGAAATCGCCGTTTAATTGGTATATTCTCGTACAAAACTGTATACACCCATGTGAAGGGGTACGTATCATACATGTACGAGCTGTTTAACATCCTTCAAAGTAGTCTCCGAGGTTGTCCACGGTTCGTTGCCAGCGATGAGGCAGATGTCGTCACAGCATTCCAACGAGAGGTGGCGTACATTGACGGATCTCGTGCAGTCGATGGCATTTCCCGTCTGCCGTCTTCGTAGTTCAGTCGTCTTGTCTGTTGGTACTGCTGTGAGGTCAATAGGCGTACCGAGACGTAAAATACGTTTACCAGTGTACCCATTCATATGCTTTTTCTCCTCACTGAGATTTTCGGTAATGGAGTCGAAATTAGGAAAATGGCTTGAAATTGTAAGAACGGCCATCAAAATTTTATAGGGTTCGTAAATTAATTGACATTTGCGTTGAAAAATTTTGTTCTTGTTTAATAATCGGCACGATATAATTTTTAACGAACCCGTAAGGTGTTGGGATTTACACATATTCCTCCATAAACTAACTTCCAGATTCAATATTTTAAAACCAAGCTTGTCAAGGTACAGGGAAAATCCTAAAAGTTATTTCGAAATTAAACGTTTTTTTCCTCCCGTTACTCGTTTCACATCTGTAACCGTGATCAAAGGTTCCCTCGTTATTTAATATTTGTTTCTCACATTGAAACATATAATATAACTGAAACTGTCCACACTCCAAAAATTCTGTCGAGAAGCCCGTCATGCTTTGTCAAGCTTTGATTTTTAATGTCCGGTCATAAAGTCTAATTACAAATATTTGTAGGAAAAAATCCTTTGATAAATGGGTTTCCTCCACCTTAATGTTAGCTCTTATGTCTTTCGGGTAATTGGGGAAGCCTCAAAGGTCAACCCAAACCTAAACTTACACCTAAAAACAACCCATATCCATGCTCTTTCCAGGATTCTAAGCGGGAATTGTGTGGTCATGGTGTTCACCGAAGCAGGGATAAGAAAGATGCACGAGTAGCCATTTAGCTGGCAAGGTCGTAGCCATATCATTAATTGAGCAAACACGAAGTACTTACGTTGTTGCTTATGTGAATATCTTTTCTCGCGTTCATCTGAAATTGTAGCTTACAATTAACATGACCATATTCCAAAGGTGTGCTTTTTTCTTTAGCTCATGACAACACGATGCAATTACTTTCAATAGGTACAGTAAAAGAGTAGAAGTTTAAAATTCAAGCACAAAGATCCCTTCGAAAATGCATTTCAATCAACACGAGGGACTAAGTTTTGTGATGTTGGNGTTTAAAATTCAAGCACAAAGATCCCTTCGAAAATGCATTTCAATCAACACGAGGGACTAAGTTTTGTGATGTTGCAACCATATAAAATCTATGAATTCAAGTTATCAGGTTTGGTACCACAAAATAATAATGGCTGTTTTAAGCGGCACATCCCTCGAAAATGTACGCAGATATGTCGCTAGAAAATGTGGTGAAGCTTCACGTAGGTTTTTTTTTTAAAGCATTCGAGCACGAAAGGTCAGGCTGGCAAAAGAAGGAGACTTCTGTCTTGATGGTGATCCAAGAGGAGCGAACTATGTCACGTTTCGGAGAGAACATGAGCCAATAAGAAGGCGTGTGGACGTGTCTTGAAAGCGTACGGTGTAAAATCTTCATGCCATAAGGAATACAAAAATTTGTTTTGAATGAATTATGACTGAAATGTAGAATGTCAGTTACG
This sequence comes from Clitarchus hookeri, assembly GCA_002778355.1. Classification (NCBI taxonomy): domain Eukaryota; kingdom Metazoa; phylum Arthropoda; class Insecta; order Phasmatodea; family Phasmatidae; genus Clitarchus; species Clitarchus hookeri. The sequence continues at coordinate 22,873 of NQII01000639.1, forward strand.
TGTCCACATAATAAACTTCTTTTTATCCTTTTTCTTGGATACGTACGTTTGTGCTAGAGATTTATCGTTACAATTCATGCTTGGGACAGCCCATTAGAATGCCGGGGATTTATTTTTTCACTTCGTAACGAAATCGCTATTTGTTTGCCGTACAACTCTGTTCAAACTAAGGCAATTAAGCCTAAACTGGAACAATTTTGGTTACAACATTTTATTCATTTTGAGTACGTCTTGTATATAAAGCATATAGAATCAGATGCCCGTATTTTAATCCGCAAGTGTCTCTTTGTCTATCACGAAACGTATGTTTCAGTCCGTACTTTCCACATAAAACTCACCGGTTTCACTTATTTTTTCGTGCAAACGAAAACGTTACAATGTAATAGTTCACAGGGCACAGGTGCCGTGCGCTTAACGTTATGTAAGGCATCATTACGAATAAAATCTCCAGTAAATACTTAAAAGGTCACATAATATTTTATAACACACATAAATGACTGTGATGTGTCTTGAGAACCATAAACTCAATGTTAAACTGTAGGCTACTATGACTTAAACGTTCCTGGAAACGTGCCCCATAAAAACACATGACATCAATGCAAAAACATAGGAAAAAATAAAAGGAATAATCAGTTCTGCACAGGTCCGTAACGGGTTTTGTCAACTTTGTGGACATATATTTAGCCAGAGTGACGCACTCCTTTGGCATATCCGCTTGCACAAGGAAGACATGTAATAATTAATGGCCGGCAGTTGGGGACAATTTTAGAATACTTACAAAAGTCATTTAGATATTTTGCAGGAGTTTAATATTGTGTGGGAGTAAATCGAGTATGAATGCTTTCAGCAAGTCTAAAGAAATTGAACGTTGGCGAAATCAAAGGTTTATACCCCGCAAAGTGAAGCTGAAATCAGCAAGTTACTTAGGTTTGTAAATGGGATTAACTGTATTTCCCATTAATTCGCTCCGGACAAATAAAAATTTTCTTTTAAAGAAATTACTGCTTAATTTCTTTTAATCTAAATTCGGATTCAGATCTGAGATCCCAGGGACTTTCAGAAGATTTGACTAGGGATTCGAATTCGGTCATAAGCAAGATTCCATCCATCCAAGTTAGTGTGTTTCTTGCTTAACGTGATGACCTGCAGTTTATTTTCTACATTTCAAAATGTCTTATGCAGGAGCACAAAAAGTAACAAGAATCCCAGAAATATATTCATTGCGCAAATGAACTTTAGCACCAATAATATTTCTATATAAACGAATCTTATTACAAAAACAAGCACTGGAAGAAACTAAGTTGCTAGTGAAATTAATCTGAATACGTCAGTTAAGAAGAGTGACGTCCCCAAACTCCAATATGGCACGCCAAAACGTCAACGAGTCTAGGAAAAAGCATCAAAGAAAAAACGTATCATATTTGGGCGATGGACAAGTCATCAAATACAATTGTTTTATACATAATAAAAATTAAATTTGTTTCCATCGGTGTTAACTGAAAAATTTAAAATTTGAGTCTGAAACTTGATAGATGACGCAATAAAACTCTATTAAATAATATTTTACATTATAACTACTTATTACTAGCTAAAACTTGCATAGTATATCAGTCACTGTTGTTATTTGTCCTTGATTAGTGATGTTTTTATTTATTTACAAACCGGGTCTAGGTTGAAATTTCTTTACAAAAAATGTGGTACTAAAAGCGTTTATATTATTTATTTAAGAAAGAAACAAATATGCTATAAATAAAATTATTTACCAGGGTTTCTTCCCTTTAAAAAGTGCGAAGAATCTGTGAATATACTTTGGTGAAAATTAAAAATTCATTACACGCTACACACTGATTTGCAAACGTTGTTTTTTGAAAATATATATTTTTATCTTGATATATTTTTCTTCTGTTAGCGTTTCATGTGTCACCAGTTTCAAAAACGATGTCCCTTCCATGTTGCATAACATATGTTGGGTAGTGTTCACATGATTTCTGGAAATTCCAGACTTACCTTCTGTCTAGTTGAATTTCTTCCTTNTCGTGCAAAGCAATGAAATATAACCAGAACAGGTTGAAACCGGCACACACACACACTGCTCAACCCGAATTCGAACCCGGAACTCCCGATCTCAAAGGTTATCATCCACCTGCTTAGAGCAGAAGACTACATTATGTAGTCGAGATCGAAATTTAACGAACAAGGCGACGAACTATCCAAGAAAAGAATGTATTGGCAAATTATATTTTCCTGAAGCAAGTTTAGGCATATTAGGGGGATCGTGCGCAGGTTCTGTGACCAACCACGCATTATTAATGGAAATAAAAATATTCCATCAACTGTTCGATACACAGAAACTGGACAGTGGTTANCCAAGAAAAGAATGTATTGGCAAATTATATTTTCCTGAAGCAAGTTTAGGCATATTAGGGGGATCGTGCGCAGGTTCTGTGACCAACCACGCATTATTAATGGAAATAAAAATATTCCATCAACTGTTCGATACACAGAAACTGGACAGTGGTTACAAAATGAAGTCGTATTTTCTTAAAATGAAATTACCAAGCTAGCTAGTGGCAAACCAATTGCAGGACTCGCATTATGGAAAATACGGGTTCGATTCCCGACCCGGCCATCCTGATTTTTTCCTGAAATCACTCCAGGTGAATGCTGGGATGTTTCCTTAGTACAGGCCGTGGCCGATTACTTCCACGTTCCTGTTTCTCTTAGCAACCTGCTCCGTCTCTAATAACCTCGCTGTCGACGAGAAGTTGAGCCTACCTTCAAATGGAACTGAGCCAGCGTTGTCACACATGAATTTATTTAAAGAAAACACATTTCTTTAAAATTTTTTTTGGATTAGTTTTGAAAATAAAAAGTTATTTTATATTCTGTATATGCTATTTTAAAACTATACTTGTCAAGGGAGTTAGAAAAAATGTGAAACTGTTGTACATATAACTATATTTAACTTTATTGTTTTATCCTGTTTTTCAATTCAGGTACCCGTCACATTTGGTCATCCTGTGAACGGTGCTTTACTTGCAAACGATTGATACATTTCCCAAAATTATTTCCTGGTTTTTATTTTTCAGAAATGTTGCTGACATCGAGTGAGCTCACGAGGAGGTTGGATTCTGTATTCGGAAATAGAAAAACACGATTTCTTAGCAGCACGATTCATGGGAAACCCCACTTAATATCTAAATACATAAGTTGATAATTTTCAAGCAAAGCATTCTAAGTAAAGATTTGAGAGTGGAAGATTGATGACTGAAATGAACAATCTTCGAAATAAAAAATCTAAGCGATATTTGTATACTATTGTCAAATTCGTTCACGTTTGTTCTTTACATATTAAATTTTTATAAAACATCCTAATTGCGTGTTTCGAAAACTATTTCTAGACACAAATAAAACTCTTCGGAAACGTTTTCCTTTGCAGCTATTCGAAAATTGCCCGTTTGGTTTTAACAGAAGAATTACATTAGAAACATGTTTGAAGGTCGAGTGAACCTCACACACACTAAAACACACATTCATATACATCCTGACCCCAGAATACTAAACAATACAGAAATCAAACAACCACGCATTCCGTGAACTTCATCCGCACACGCCAGCAAAATAGGTGTCACTAAGGTTAATTCTACTCAGGTTAGGAATAAAACGAGTTTCCTTATGGGAGAGTGTGGCATAGGAAAAATTTCCGCCACTAGATAAGCGCTAGTGTTCCAAAGAGGTCACTTTAAATTAAAATTTTAAGCTACGTGAATAATAAAAGAGAAATATTTCACTTAGTAAAGTAGTTATTTTATATTTGATTTATGATTATTTCAATTATTTTGTTTTTTAGCGTAGAAAATATAAAAAAAATCTGGTACACAATGCGACACTAGCGCTTACCTAGTGGAGAAAAATTTTAGTGGTCAAACTTAAAGCATTGAGCTTCTCAACCTGAGTAGAATAAACCTTAATGTCACTAACCACCATGTTGGAAAACCGTTCACCAATCAGCATATCGCCGGTTTTAACCGTTATAAATTATATAACATTGTTTCGGAAGATCATATTGCCCTCGATTAGACTAATAGAAACAAGAGTTCACTGATGTAACTTTTAAACCTACTTTCCTCTACATGGGTGCAAATTATTTTTAATTAAGTTCTTAGAAGCTTAGATGGTAAGTAGGCCTTGACGTTTCGTTGACGATATCGTTAAGGATGGAACTCGAAACATATGCAACAATAGTCGGACAATTACAAATACACACACGTGCCTCACCCGGGACTCGAACCCAGAAAACCTTGTACCAACCAAGCATGCTGTCAACTGCTTTACAGAGGTAGGATTTGGACCACCAACTTCGGATATAATCAGTCTAACGTTGTGAATAATAGGATTTATTAGCCTGAAATATTTACTGAACCGTCATTTTGAAAATAAGTGTCGTAGCAACTTAAAACACGCAAGTAATATACCGTAGCGCTACATGCATAGTCTATTCACGGTTTCTTCTCACTTTTTCATTCAAACCTTTGAAATGTCATCCCATGTGTTACGTGTTTGGTAGTTCCCTAACTGTGTCACGTATTACAAGCGTTGTCTTATTTTAAGTTAAAATTATTTTTTACGTATATTCTGTCTATTATTTATAATATTTCATTTAAAATTAATATGAATGAAACAGGTAGAATATAGGTGTGTTGGTAATGCCTATTAAGAGATAGTTTATATGCAAAACAATATTACACCGAGTGCGCACAAATTCTGTGCGCTGTCCATTTTGTGTAATTTTCTATATTGGTTAAGCTTTGCTTGCGTGAGGTGGAAGAATATCACGAAAGTAGAAAGTTAGCAGGGCTTCAGAAAAGTTGGAAGTAACCATGAACCGCCCATAGTAGCCAATCATACACAAGACATGTTCCAGAGCCTCGAGCACTCGGTTACGCCCACTTTATTGGAGTGAGTGTGAGTGAGTGGAGTGATTTGGGCGGCTCTTAACAGCGAGGTCTTGAGAGCCGACGAGGGTGGTTGAGGAGAGCATGGAGCAGCGCCGGAATTAAAGGGCGGGTGAAACGGGATATCCCCGAGAAAACCCACCTACCAGAGGCACGAAAATCTGGGAGTGGCCCGGCCGGGGATTGAACCCGGTTTGCCATGGTTGGAGGCGAGCAGGCTAACCGCTCAGCCACCGCGGCCCCCACATCATAGGAACCGCTAAGCTGTTCGACTTCTGTATACTTCGCTACTCGGTGTCGTGAGCGTGGGCGGGCGAACGTAATGTAACGTGGATGTTGCGGGCGTGTAACGAGGCTCTACTTCCTCCGCTCACGAGAGAAGGAATGCGGGGTTAACAGGTGCGTCGGACAGCGGCGGCAAATTGTCTCGCACCGCAAGCGGAGACGTAAAGAGAATGCAAAAGGCGGCGGGGCGGGAGGAAGTATCGTGATTCGGCACTTCCTGACCTGGGTGACGTCAGCCGCGCGGCGACTGACCTTCGCCGCGCCGGAATGTCCGGTATGTGTCCCGGAAATAAGCCCGCGCCGGGGGCGGCGGTGGCCTTGCGAGGGATAGCATTCCCACGGGCGCCGCCCTCCGCGTGTGTACGTGTGCAGGAGTCGACGTTTGGCACCGTCCCCTCGGGCTTTAGAAGGTCTTGTCCACAATAATCGTCCGCGGTCGAATGGTCAGAGGACCTACTTCGTCCGCGGATGCTTGTCCCAACGTGTGTCTACAATAACGATGTCAGAAGTTAAGCTTTCAGACACTGATACTTGAGTGCACTCAAACCGCCGCGTCAATGAATTGTATGGGATTACTCGTAAATATTGATATTTGTAGCTTATTTTATTTTATTTTGTAATTTGAGTTATGCATGTCAATATATTTCGATTTTGGTTTAGTTTAACTCCATTTGGATTTTCTTTTGCTCTAGTCAGTACATTTTTGTATTTTTATTTATTAGAGTTCCATTTTTGCGGCTGCAAGATTGAAGCTTATGCCTTTGAACAAATAGCGAGTTTTATATTTTCAACCTTCACGCTTCGATATCAATAGAGCATTATTTAATTTTATAATTTGCGCGCGATAAAATTTAAAAAAAAACTATTTGGAATGCGTCTGCACGTAAGCCCGCGCGTGCGTCCGCGGAAGAAAGTTGAAATTCGCGAATGATCTTGGGACATGGGATCTTGGGACATTGGGACGTGACCTGTGACGTCAGATTGTCACGTGCACCACGGACCGTGGCCCGCGGACCAGCTATTGGACAAGGCATAATGCGCGTCATATATCTGTGGACAAGGTATAATGCGCGTCATATATCTGTGGACCAGGTACAATGTGCGTCATATATCTGCGAGCCTAGAAAACAGAGAAGTAAGAAACAATACAAATCATTGCACAAGCAGGCGAGCAATCCTGAACACCAAGCCGGTGAAATTTCACATAGTGTTGAATGGTCTGGTGTAGAAGAAGTTATTGGTTATACGCTTGAGACGAGGAGGAAAGGTGAAAATTCTAGAACGATCAGAAAGAAGAGTAAGATCACAGGAGAGCCTCATAAGAGCACGAAAGGTTATGATGCTCCCAGGAAAAATGCCTGGTACAAAATGCAAATTACAAACGAGGTCGTGGTCCGTTACCTCTGTAACGCGCAAAATGAGCAAGGAAGTTGTTCCGTCGCCTATCTAGAGGCGCAGCTGTGTACGTCACGCGTCACTCTACTTCCACCCAGTGTCTCACGCGTCAACTGCACGTGGTCTGGACCACAGATGCTTCGTGTTCTGACGTCACGTTGGCCAACGAATTGCATGGCGGGAACGTGCTGCATGTTACGTAAAAAAAAGCTGAAATATATCTTTAACGCTGCTGCTATTTGTCATTGTTGCCGTCTACCTATAAGATGTATTTGTGTGGTTTTCATTATGGTTAAGTTTCGTTAGTAGATTCAACGAGTTATAATCCTGTACTTATAACGTGAAATGTTTCATATGTTCTGCAAGTAATCTGCTCACAGCAAGGCAATCTAGATAGAGGGAATTTAATTCAGGGCGGTAGAGTTGAAGGCGCTTCGCATTCAGCAAAAGTAGTTTCTTTGTAGCCGTACAATCTAACATGCAGTCAAAATTATGATCTGGGGCCATATTCTCTAACTTTTTCCTGTCTTTATATAAATATATTTACCGCATAACTATCTTTACGAGGAGAAATGGTATTCTGTAACTCAATACGTCTCCATGACGGTATTTCGAATGCCTTGTGACTGTCTTTATATAAAGACCGGTCAACAATGCGTCTTTATGAACGAAAGCGGAACGAAAATGGCCGACATATTGAGGTTCATTCTACAAATACGTCTTACGGAATGAAAACGTTTTAAAATGCCCTAAACATGAGAAATATTATCTTCTGTTATATTTACCCACAAATAAACGGTGTCGGGAATACATTTAAGGAGTATGTTTTATAATTCGCTAGTGAAATTCTCGCTTTAACGTAACTACGAAGTGACGGATTCGGCTGTGAGTCAGTGCTGCCATCTCGTGATGCTCAAAACGAACTAGTACCACCTGAAATATTGTATCCATAGAACGAAGTAAATTTATTTTAGAAGTGTTACTCTAAAATGTATTGCGAAATAAATTTCACTTAAAGTTAAAAATTCTATATAATAACCAAATTTGTGACACAATGCTTTTTGTAATAACGGAACAAATATAATTCAACAAGCAGATTGTTGGTTTCAGAACGCAGTCCGCTGCGTTGCCAAACGTACGTCTTTGCACAAAGACACCAATAAAGATATGGCTTACAGAATACCACATAAAGACNCCGCTGCGTTGCCAAACGTACGTCTTTGCACAAAGACACCAATAAAGATATGGCTTACAGAATACCACATAAAGACGTCTACAAGAAACCATCGTTATGGCCCTCTTTATGATAAAGACGATCACGTTGACTGTCTTTAAGAAAACTCAAGTTAGAGAACAGGGCCCCTGAAGTTGTTTTACAAACCGCCGTACTGTCAGAATGTCTTCAACCTACAGTTGCTATGCAAAAAAAAAAAGTAGTTTTACCTACAGTCAATAGACAAAAATTCTTTAGTTCCACTGACGGTTACGTACGAAATAGCATCGAACAGAATAAATGTTTCTGTCTCAAATTGTGTATACTTTTTTTTTTTTTTTTTTTTACTTATTTGACTGCAGTTAGGTGATTCTATCAGTCTTAAAGCCAGTATCTACTGAACTGATACACAAAAACGAGTAAAATAATCCTAGAAATAGTAAAAAAAACGTAAATGTAACCACTGGTTTATAGTCATGTTACATAATTATCCGATGTGCCATGAAAATATGCAATAATAATTCATAATAGTTTAATTTATTTGACACCATAAAATCATCTGTAGCTTTTCCACGTTTAATCAAACACTTATGGATTCAACCGTTGGAAAAATTGCCGAAACTGCAAACATTTTAAACGTAAACGCTGATTGAGTTATTGAAATTAATATAGGAGTGAATAAGAAAAATTGTTTACAAATCTTATTATATTATTTTATTGTATTTGTATATGTAAGGCAGATAAAATATTTTTTTGTTTCATATACATTAGAAAATATGTTGCTTTATTGCAACATACAGGGGTGGATCCAGGAGTCAGTCATGTGAAAAGAAGNGGGGGGGGGGGGGTAATTGTAGTGAATACTAACATATCCAACATATTGACATTTTTATGTTTTTACTAATTTTTACCACGTAAATAATACACAAAGTTACTACTATCTTCATTCCCATTCACACTTTAATGGTAATATTTTTTTTTACATAGCATAAATTTTCTGTTTAGTATTAACATACAAAAGGTATATGCAATTTCTGGAGCAAGGTCAAATTCTTGGGGGGGGGGGGGAGATTTCCTTCTCTTTCCCTCCCCCTTGTAACGGCCTCTGGATGATTCTAAAAATTATATTGCTTCACTCCGTTAACCGTAGATACTACACATTAGGCATTTGTGGACGTTTAGTTTTAAATGTACCTTAAATGTATACATTAAGCGAAAAAAAAAGCCGGGATTTATGTGTGTTCAATGAACAATAAACTGATATAAGACCAATAATTTCCTTCGCAGTAGAATCCGCGAGTGTTAAGTTTCGTAAACAGAAAGCTATTATGAAAGTAATTTTATTTGTTGATTTCAACAGTTTAAGAAAGTTAAAAATGGTAGATAGAATTCCAAGTGCTCTGAATGTGTATAGGCCTACCTATGCAAATAACTCTACTTTCGTTTTATTACACAGCAATCCAAGTTTTAGAAAAAATTCGACTCTTTTTTTTTAAATTGTTATCGATATTTATCGACGCGTAATTCGTACAATTAATGCTCGTTTACGTTTTCGTTTCGACTCGCTTCACTACAGCAACTCGCACAACTGCGGGGAACGTAATTACAATCTGCATGTTGAGTGAGTTCGGTGCAAGTTTGGGAATACTCACGTGGTCACTGCAACGTCGTCCTTCGCGCGCTGNGGTGACGTCACTCGCACGAAAGGAGAGCTCTGACTGCATTCTCTCCACTCCTTGCACGCAGCCATCGAGCTGGCCCGACCACACGGGGAAGCAACAGAAAATCAATCAACAATGAAACAGTGTAACAAAATCTAAATCAAATTACAGTGCATCAGGGGGTTTTTTTTACAGGGGGTTCTCCCCTTTTTCCCCAGAATAAAATAAAATAAGTGAAATATACCAAAACTTAATAAAGAAAATCAACCTAAAACCTAAACTAAATAGAACAGTAAGTAAAATAGATAGCTAAACCAAAACTAAAACAGTAACTTAAAAAAAAGCCAGCTCCATTCAAAATTAAAAGTGTACTTTAGAACTTGAGAAATAAAAACTTTGACTCAAAAATTAAACGTAAAATTAAATAACAGAAACCAGTAAAATTTCCGGAATGGCAAAGAAAAATAAAAATAAAAAAACCCCTGGTCAAGATCATGAACACGATTAACGAAGTCGACACATTTAATTTCCTTTTGCTTGAAAACCTTAAGGTCGATAAAAAAAACAGATGTGATTGACGAACAGTCCTGCATCTATTTGACATATGTTGTCCCGTCAACAACTCTGAGAAAAAAAAAAAAAAAAAAAAACGTTATTTTATCGTTATACGATTTTTTTTAATTTAAGGATGTATTAAGTAATACCAAATTCCAGTTTAACAGTAGCCTATCTTAATTCTGACCACTTCGGGCATTTATGTGTTTGTTATAAATTACTGATAAAACTGTAATGTAGACAAATCAGCATCATAATAGAACAGAATAAGTTCAGTTTATTGTAAACCAACTAATATTCGTATATATTTAACACTGGCATCAAAGATATGTAATATAAATTTTTCGAATATTCTTAACTGGGAACAGCAAAAATAAGGTTTTACTTTGATATGAACCAATAAATGCACAATATAAGTTGAAATTTCCCCACTCGTTCATTTTTTACAAGTACAGACTTTTCAGAACAACTAGGACCGTACAACAATAGAAGCGCACAGTAAAACTTAAAGCTCTAAAAAGAGTATAATTGCTTGTTGAGAGTCTGCTGAAGTAGTAGAACTGCATTCATTCTTTAATCTAAGTTGAGAAAATAAACCCTGCTGGCAAGGTTACATACCCATATAACCAAGTGGCCAAAACTCCCGTTCCCACTTTTCAAAAAATAAATTGTTCTTTCTAACGTAGAGATTGTATTTATAATAGTGAAACATCATCGGGAATATTTCACTTAATCATAATATTATGCTAACTTCTCAACCAAGACCCACAATATTTGGTATGACTTAGTAGAAAATGCCACCTAAACATTACAAAAAAAAAAAAAAAACACGAGCTACAAGTGTACTCTGGTTGAAAATTCAGAAAATTTGAGTTATCAGTGCAGACTTGTGGGCTAATGCCGAGAAAGTAGATTTTAATGGTGGTACAAGAAAGGAGAAGGTGACGGGGAGGGGTTCCAATTAAATAGTCAAGTAAATATGAAATATAGTGGTCAGGTTAGTAGTCTTTTGGTTGCCGTACTGAGAAGCACTAGGTGTGCGCTCCACCATTTTTATGAGAATCGACGTCCAGACCTAATAAAAGTATGTCTTTTAAATAACATTAAAATATTTTTTCTAATTTTTTCTAAATGTAATTATAATTTTTTTATTTGGGTATTTACTATTTTTTTATAAAATTTTATACAATTTTTGGTTTTTTATAAAATTGTACATATGTAGTTATGTTAATTTTTAGACTTTTTTATTTTTCCCGTATTATTACATTTATTTTACTTTTCGCATATATTTTATTCGATTTATCGGCTGTAGGGTTAAGATCACCCGAAGTCAAGGTTGAGATCTCAGAAATCTAATATGGCGATCAGATCAGCTATGTAAACAAACATGGCCGCTGTCCCACGTTATCCAGAGGGTAACTCACAAAAGCGTCTCAGATCCGCCTCGATGATTTGAGGACTTTTTTGACTCATACGTAAAGGAGTCTTGTATCCGCCGTGCTACATACTTTGAGGATTTTTTCAACACGCACATCAAGAAGTCCTGGATGTGCCTTTCCCATAGAGCAAGGAGCATTGTATCCGCATTACTGATTTGAGGACTTGTTTGACTAATACATCAAGGAGTCTTGTATCTGCCTTGCTACATACTTTAAGGATTTTTTTTAGCATGAACATCAATGAGTCCTGGGTGTGCCTTGCCCACACAGCCAGGATCATTGGATCCGCATTACTGATTTGAGGACTTGTTTGACTCATGCATCAAGGAGTCTTGTATCTGCCTTGCTACATACTTTAAGGATTTTTTTAGCATGAACATCAAGGAGTCCTGGGTGTGCCTTGCCCACACAGCCAGGATCATTGGATCCGCATTACTGATTTGAGGACTTGTTTGACTCATGCATCAAGGAGTCTTGTATCTGCCTTGCTACATACTTTAAGGATTTTTTTAGCATGAACATCAAGGAGTCTTGGATGTGCCTTGTCCATACAGCAAGGAGCATTGTATCCGCCTTGCTGATTTGAGAACTTGCAAGAGAAAAAACTAAAATAAAATAATTCGCAGTAAATGTGTTAATTTTTTTGAAATTTTATGAAAAAAAAAAGGCGATTGGGAGGTTAAATTATTATTTTCTGAAATGGTTTTTGAGGTAAAATGAGAAATTTCGATGGTCGTGACGTCACAACTTTGCCCCGAAGTGCCATGACATCACAACAATCCAGAACACATTTACATGATCCGTGCACCAGAACGAAGAAAATCACATTTCTAACAGCGCATAAAGGGGTGAGTAAAATTGAAAAGTGTTGTTGTAATTGAAATTGCAATTATAATACCTCCAGGCTCTACAACATTCGTTTGTATTTGATCTTCTTCTTGTAAGAGAACCTACTTATTTATTTCCAATTGGGAAGCAAGAGATTACAGTTATGGAACACGGGGGAGATGAACAAAAAGTATCCTTCCCCATCTCCCGCAAGATGTGATGAAGGAGTGGCGACACCTGTTGGATGGGTACGTGACTCAGCGCTGCCAGAGAGAGTATCCAGCGCGAAGCGAAGATGTGACACTTCAGCACAACTGAGTGTTACGAATCGCGCGAGTCTTCACAAACGGAGCTCCTTGCATTGCCAGGAAAGTCTTGAAGCCCGGGATTCGGAGAGCGCGAGTTGACTAAGCTCCGAAACGTAATTATTCGAAAACGATGATTGCAGTGAACTCGTTATAGATTGGAAATTAAATCTAACTATACTTTCAAGATACACGCAGGCCTGACAGTAACGTCAGAGAGAGAGAGAGAGAGAGAGAGAAAGTCGGATCCAAACACCGCAACTTCCAACATGACCCAATTGTTGGCGTACACTATGATATTTTTTTTTGTTCAATTATATGTCCATCTGTTCTACTTGTTCATTATAAAACTTGATAAAATTATTAATAAACTAGTGGTTCACAAAATTTAATTAAAAATTGATAAAAAATTAAGTGCCCCATCAAGTCACTGAAATTCAACGAAATGGGGCACTTGGTTTCTCCTAGTATTATACTTCATGTTATTTTGGGTATGAATTTTGTCTGAAAAAAATTAAAAGTGAAACTTTAGGAGAAGCATATTATCAATTTATAATGTATTTATGTTATTATAGAGATACCAAAAATGATTTTTTATCTCTAGCCAAATATGTACCTTGCGACTTTTATGAACTTATTCGACATAAAACATACATTTGATTAAGGAAGTTGCAAAAGGGACCAAGTACGAAGAAGTAAATTTCAGGAAAACAACAAAAAACGTTTTATTGTGTTTAGGACTTGGTACCTTTTGCACGTTCCAGACATGCTGATACACCATTTAAATGTGTATATTGTATAGGACTTAGTTCCTTTTATTGCTGAAATCCAAGTCCGAAACTGGCATAAACTGACTTTGCGCAAGTTTTGCAAGTTCCTGATTCATTTAAAATTCTAACATTTAACCTACCTGAGCTGTGGTGTACTAAAACTATAACAAACTCATTGAGCAAGAGAATTTTTTTGCAAATAACGTCATTAGTCACCGACATTTTGCAAGGAAAGCTTCTCGTCAAGTATTCATGTTCAGGTTATTTGTATGCATTTCCACCAAAATATTATGAGAAGCTAATAGTGAGTGACATTTGTTCACACTCACAAAGACACGGCAAAATGAGAGGAAGTGTGGTTTTTTAATTAAATAACATGTTGAGAATAATTTTTCACGTTAAAACCGCGATCACCAAAATAAACCTAAAAGAAAAGCAATTTCTTGAAAAAAAAATTTCAGAAGTTATTTCTGAGGTAAGTGCAGTGTATGCTTATAACAGTACTTCTTACTGACTTAAATCTTCTGCTCGTTTTGGTTCAGTAGTTTGTAGTTTATCCATTGTTTTATTTATTATTTATTTTGGAAGAACTCAAGACGCGTGGCGAAGTCTTTTTTTTTTCTGTCGCGTTGTTTTTATCGCCGCGAAACAATTTCATTTCGTGACCCCTCTGGTGACCGCAAGAAGAACTAGAGTCACGCGAGTTTCTCCAGGATAGTTTGTCTTCTTCTCGTCTCTTCTTTCTTCTCGCCGGGCCGGTCGTCTTCGAGGTAATTGGCGGGCGATCTTCCTCGCGGCACTTGCAAGGGACGCGTGCCGCCTTGTTCTTCTCCTCGAGTCATCCGTCTGGTGTTGCCAGTGATTCCTCTCTCTCTCTCTCTCTCTCTCTCTCTCTCTCTCGGCGTGGGTGCCCTACGATATCCGTGCACTACTTTGTATCGCGGTGAAAGAATGCCATTCGAACATAGTTATTTCTGTACTTAATTTGCTCTGTCTCTCCACCTCAGCATCATTATTTGCGCACATGTTCGCTACAGCAGCGGAGCCTCTCGTTGTCTTGTTGATTGGGGAATTTAGTTTAAAGTCTATTTCGCGGTTTCTTCACACTTATTGAGTCAAACCTTTGAAAAAATCGCCCCGTGTATCACCTCACCCTACCCTAATGCCTTCCCTAAGCGGAGGCAGAGGGCTGGTGTTGTTCGTTTGAGGTGTCCGTGCTATGTCGTGTTGATGTCTGTGTTATGTCGTGTTGATGGCTGTGTTATGTTGTATTGGTGTCAGTGTTGTGTTGTTAATATTGATGTTGTTCTGTTGTGTTTGTGTTGTTATTTCATTACGTATTGTTGAGTTGTTGTGTACAATTATTCATCTGATATTGATGTCATGATATTGTTCGTATGGCATCAATACCAATATTTGTCATCTTATGAAATGTTTTTTTGTAAGTGTACAGGGGAAAGTATAAAAATAATAATTTTGTTTTTTATATTTAGAATTTAATAAATTTGTTTTGTATATTTTTATTATTCTATCTACAATCCACAGCAATTTTTATAGTTTATATTTAATAGTTACGATGAAATAACATTAATTAAAAAAGAATGAAAAACCACAACCAAGTGAACCTTTACTACATATTAGGATTGGGAAGACGGGTTACCAATTTAAAGGATACTACTATTTCTTTTGCTTGGGAATCTGGGGGGTTCCTAATCGGGAAGGCGGCTATTCGCCTGAGCGCTTTTTATGCAAATAGTTATGTATTTTTTTAAATGTTTTTTTTATTATGGCCGATATGTTTAGGTAACATTAGCCTCTCTCTTTCAGCGCTCTCCCAGCTACCACTTCCCCACCAGGACGGCCCAGTCTAGTGATCCACCAAGGCCCAGTCCAGTGGTCCACAAGGGTCCAGTCCAGTGGTCCACCAAGGCCCAGTCTAGTGGTCCACAAGGGCCTAGTCCAAGTGGTTCCACGAGTACCCAGTCCTGCGCCTCCGGGGATACGGCCACTCCTGTATTTACATATTTACGCTCAGCGTCCGCGATGAGGATCCTCCCACCCATACGAGACTCTACCGGTCATCCAAGCGGAGTCACCCAGGACCAGAGTTCACTCTATGATCCGAGAGAAGTGGAGCTGCTTTTACTTTTAGTGATTTTAGTTTGATTTTTTGTCTCCCTTCCCCTGTTTCCTTTCCGGTCTTCAGTGTACCGTCGTTTCCACAGGGGCAGGGGGTTGGAGTTATACTCCTAAACGCTCAGCCCGGGGGAACCGGGAGGGGGTAGTCGCCGTCGACCCAGACCCCCCCCCCTTTTTTTATTTTACTATTTTTTTTTTTCAATTTTGAACAATATCTTTTTTTTTTTTTAAAGAAAAGACTGCAAAGCTTAAAATAATTTTCTTTAACTGAAATTATGTTTTTTTAATAAAATTTTCAAATTTTGATTAATATAATAGAATTTTGATTAAAATATGACAAAACAACACAAAACAAATACACAAAACAAACCAAAAATTTACATTTCACACAAAAAAATATTCAACAATTTGCCAAGATTTTAAAATCAAAATATTAACATAAACAAAAACTAACCTAAACTTAACCTAAAGAGTGACAGTATACAGCACTTCTGCTATTATTCACTGGCTACATAATTTAATGCTTGAATTATGGTTTCAATATTTAATGTATACCCTGCGATATAATTTTGAAAAGGTTCAAGATATATGTTTTTGTATTCTACTAACAACCAATTTTCTCTTAATGTGTTTAGTGTATTTTTCAAAGAATTTCTTTCAATTACGAAGAGTGAACAATGGTATAACAAATTGTGTGTACTCTTAATTTCTCTAAATTGTCATCTGTTGCTATTCTTAAAATTTATTTTGTGTAAGTAATATTTATTTTGTATGTGTTCCAAAATTGTTCCTAGTAATTTTGAGTTTATTCTGTCTGTGTTTTCATACCAATCTTTTAAATCTTAAAATTCCTTTTGAAATTTATTCTTGTTGTTGATTCTAAATACTGTTGTTGCCAAAAAGTTAATTGTAATTTATTTAATATGCTTTTCAATTTTTTTTGTATTTAGTATCGGTTCATTATGCACGTAAAACCTTTTATTGTTTCTAAGTTTTGGATGTATTTCTGGTTGTTCCAAATTACATTTGGTTTTTTTATTAATTTGTATATATTGATCCAGTTTTGTGCTACCATTTCTATCCAAAGTTGTTTGGCTATTGTGACTGCTACATCATATGCCATAGTGCTATATTGTTTTGTACATATTATCAAAATTTTCCTCTGTTGAGCCCTAACTGTTTTGATAAAATATATATATATATATTTTTCCTCCTATATACTTGCCGCATATAGTACTATTGGTAAATGTAATGTTTTATATAGATATAATAAGTTTTTTCTATTTAAACCCCATTCTGTTTCTGATAAATTTCTGAGGCCGAAAAATATATTTTTTGCTTTTGTTGCAACATACTTTATGTGGTACGAATGTTAATGGTGGGTCTAAAATTATACCCAAGTATTTATGTTGTTTAACTGCTGAAATTTTTACATTATTTAACTTTACTATTGGTGGACAATTTTTATTTAGCTTACCTTTTAGCAGTATTAATTAAGTTTTATCTATTGCTAATTTTAAATCTGCTGTTTCCAATCAAATGTATGTTTGAATCATTATTCTATTTCCTGTTTCTTCTATTTCTCTTCTGCTATTTCCTTTTATTAATATTATACAATCATCAGTATATGCTGCTCTGTTGGTATTTTTTTTTTTTTTATAAATTTTAAAAAATCATTGGAGCAGATATTCCACAGTGTTGGCCCTAAAACTGACATCTGTGGACATCCCCTCTCTACCTTATGTTTTAAAGTTTTACTATTGATTACTACTATTTTGTGCTATCTTCTAAATAGTTATTTAGTACCAGTTCTAATTTAATGTCAATGTCAAAACTGTTAAAATTGTTTTTTATTACATTTGTTGGTAACGAAGGAAATTGCTATAGTTATGTCTAAACCTATACCTGTTACATATTTTTATTGCTATTTTTAATTATGTAAATTACTTTATTTACAGCATCTTCTTTTGATTTTCCTTTTATGAAGCCAAACTGATAATCACCGAAGTAATTTATGTCAATTAAATAATTTAGTAATCTTTTATAAACTGTTAATATACTAATATGTCTGTAGGAAGTTAGTATATTTAATGGTTTGTTGTTGCCTTTGTAAAACTAATTTTATTTCTGCTGTTTTCCATTTTTGTGGGAAAATTCAAAAATTACACGATTCTTTAAATATTTTTACAATATCTTATTATATTATGTGCCATATCTGGGTTAATAAGTCCTTATTAATTTTGCCTGTATCTGGAGCTTTTTAAATTCTTCTTCTACCTCTTCTTCTGTTATTTCAGTTATTTGTCTATTGTTATTTTGTATGTCTATGTTCCTTATGCGAATATTCAATTCTTGTTTAGGCATTAATGCCTGTAATAAAGTTAGGTATGTATCTTCTGTTTTGACTGTACATATGTTGTCTGTTTTTAGTGATGGTAGGATTCTAGGTTTTTTGATTTTTCTCAGTATTGTTTTGTAAAGAATTCCCCAAATATTTGATTTTATATCTTTTATTACATATTCCTGCCATTTTTTCATAGTTTTATTTATTGTATGTTTATATTGTTCTCTCTCTTTTTTAATATTTTTTATATCCTCTTTGCAGAGGCATTCACAACATCTTCGTGTCGATTTTTAATTATTTGTACTTGTTTTCTTTTTTCTGTTAATTCTACAGTCCACCATTTAGGTTGTTGATATTGATTTGTGACTACCTTATATCTTTCTATTATTTCTTGAATCTTGTCCACAATAATTAAAGTTTATATTTCATTTTTTATCTGCGTAAATTTACCTTGGAAGTCTATCTGTTTTATTTCCCAAATTTATTTTTATATGGTTTATATACTATGATTGTGTTTCTATTTATGTCATGATCTGTATCCTGCATTTCCCATGTTATTAAGTTATGATCACTGATTGTTTATTCTTTTATTTCCCAGTTTATGAATTTTTGAATTATATTATGTGTTATCAGTGTTATGTCTATGTTGCTTATTCAGTGAATTAAATAATATGTTGTTATTTGCGACTGTCTATTGAGTATTTGTATATTGTTTCGTCTTATCAATGTATCCATTTGTTCACCTCTCTCATCTTCTTTATCTGAAAAATATAATTTGGAATTTGCATTTAAGACTATTGTCAGTATATTTCCCCCATTTAATTAGTCTAATATCTGTTATAACTTAGTCATATCTGTAACAATATCTAGGTTAGGGGCAAAATATGCAGAAATAAAACATACTGTTCTAAATTCTTGTATCATTTTTAATGTAATTTTATTTGTGCTGAGATGATCTAAATATAAGACTTGGATAATTTTATTTACCAAAATTGCACTCCACGATTGTAAATTTTCTACTACATTTATGACTTGAATTTGCTGTCCTATTATATTTATTTTACCTTTTAATGTGTATTGTTCCTGAAATAAAAAAAAATGTCTATCCTATTTTCTGTTATTGACCGCCTAACTTCTGCCATTGCTGTTCTAGATCGTTGTAAATTTTTTTGTGAACATTTAAGTATCATCATAACTTCTTGTATATTCTGTATTGTTTTTAGCGAAACTTTTGGCAATTATGTAGGCTGGGCAATTGTTTGTTAATGTGTGATGACTTCTGTTTTTATTGTTTCTACTGCAACTAATACATTTTGGTGCTTGATTACTTTTTGGACAATTTGTAAGTGCGTCACCCTCGCTCGAGCAGTGAGAACAGAAGAACTGCTAATCACCCCGACAGTACTTCGTCGCATGCCCGAAGCGAAGGCATTTGAAACATCTTGCTGGTGATATCAACTCATTAAGTTTGTAAGCCTGCCATGCTATGTATAATCTGTTTCTTTGACTTATAAAATGAAATATACGCCTTCCTAGATTTCTTCTGTTGTACATTTTTTGTCCAAGTTTGTCAAAGAAGTAGTCGAAGAAGATCCCATAAAATATAATGTTTGGCTGGAGTGTACCTATGAAAAACCTCAACCTTTGGATGAAGAAATCAGCCGGTGGGCATTCAAGACTGTGAATGAGGCATTGTACAACGTTGATATCATTCCAGTGGCTGTAGAGGCCTTGAAAGAAAAACTTAGTCGTGAAGAAGAAGAATATATTGTTAAGGGTTCTGGGTGGATGCTTGCTAGCGTAAACTGTCTCGAGCTGCGTATAAGCAGATTATATTTATTTTGTATAAAAATGAGCTTGTTGCTGGAAAGACACAGTATATATAATATGGAGAATGTGTGAATTGTGTTTATTTGTATGCTTGTAGTCTGATGTGCGTAAAAAATATATGCTTTCAATGAATAAATAAAAGTGTTTTATTTCTCGCTAGTGTTGATGTACCCTGTCCTGGCATGCCTACTTTCCCTGATATAGGGAATATGGTAGCCTTCATTTTCAGATGTGCCACTACAAGCCGATATTGTAAGTGAGCATGATAATAAAAATATATGAAATGATGTGGGCAAAATATGATGATTTGAAAGTTAGTACTTCAAGATTTCTTGTGTAGGCCTATCACAGGATGTGCAAACACAATGATAATGTAGCAAAGGTGTACGTTAAAGCACAAAAAAAAAAGTGGGTTAATACTGTAATACATTCTAAGCAGGTTGGATTTTACAGTCTTGGAAGTATGCTGTTGAGGTGATAGAAATTTTACCCTGAGTCGTGGAGTTAGGGGAGGGCGAAGGCTGAGTCGAGTCTGGCCAGACCTGCTTCAGTGCAGTACATGGCGAAGAGAGTTCCTACATAAATGTCTACATGCCCGGTCCTGCTCTAATACACTACAGTAATGTTTTTAGTAAACACAAATGGTCTACTAGATGGTGCTGGATTGACAGCGTTCTGTAGTTAAGCTGCCGAGTGCGGCGTGAAGATCGTGTTACAAGACAAGGGAGCAAAGTCCAACATGCAGACACTTCACGGTTACCAGGCACCATGCAGGTGTTGACGTGAGAAAACGACTTTAACGCGCATAAGCTAACACAGGTTACTTAATACCATGCGGGTGCGGACCTGTTAAAATGCTAACACTGACCGTTGCAAGTCGTGGAGCCGTGCGCAAGCAGAATGGCATGAAAAGCATGGTATGGTCACCTCCTTTTTTTCGTAAAATAGTAAAAAAATATAAAGCTGGAATGCACAGTCAAATTATAATAAAATCAAAATCAAATTTTTGATTTCATAGTCAAAGTTTAAAGTGTGAGTGGGGTCTGGCCTACTGTAAATGTGATTTCGCTGAAAAATTATTTATATAAAATCGGAAGAATTCTAAATTTTCTAATTATTTGAATAAATACATACCCTAATTACACCTTCTCGTAAATGGCAAATTATACTTCATCCTTAAATTCTTAAATAAATATACACACTGGCATGTAGAGCGATCGGCTACACCTGCGCACTCTAGTAGCAATAAACATCGACAACAAGGCCGACATAAGCGCCCCTAGAAGGCGGTGAGGGAACTATAGCAGATGTCATCCAATATGGCGGACGAAGAAGGTGTAAGAGAGAAAAGAGGTGGCAGAGAGAAGAAAGAAAGGGGCAAGATGGAATGACAGAGCATGAAGTAGCGAAATGGAATGACATCTTGAAGTAGCAAGATGGAATGACAGAGCATGAAGTAGTAAATGGAATGACAGAGCATTAAGTTGAAAATTCTAGAAACATGATGGCTGACAGCTTAAGGACACGGACATGGGGTCGAAGTGTTTTGAGTCAAGGGTCTTGAGTCTTGCATCTTGAGTCTTGGATCCAGGGTCTTTGAGTCAAGGGTCTTGAGACTTGAGTCAAGGGTCTTTGATTTTTGACTCTTGAGTCAAGGGTCTTTGAGTCTTAGGCCTTGAGTCTTGGGTCTTGAGTCTTGAGTCAAGTGTCAAGGGTTTTTGGGAATTTGTTGTAATTTTAAGAAATACTTTGGGATTTGAGGAATTTTTGGGAATTGTTTGTGTTCAAGGTAATTAAAGGTCACAGCAACGGGGTCAACTTCATGGGTCAAGGTCATCGACATACAATAACATGGCTGACGAGATGGACACCGGGCGACCTGACGAGGGCTATTCGTGTCGGGAACTTAGTCAATCCACCTGCCATCGAAAGCCGAACCTCCTACATGTATATATTTTAAACGTTTTCAAAATTAATTTTAAATTCTTATAATTTTTTATACATTTGTTGGGCTTTTATAATTTTTCAGCAAATTAAATTTTTGAATTTTTTGGGTTCAAGGTTATTCGAGGTCATGGAAACAGGTCCAAGGTCAAGGTCACGGGTCAGGGTCAAGGTCACCGACATCCGATATGGCTGACAAGATGGCCGCCGGAGATCAGAATAACAGCATGAACTACACCGATGCTCCGATCCCCCATCCCCTTGTCATCGATTTCCTATAATCATTCTAATGATTGGGATTAATCGAAGGATTGGGATTGATAAATAGGATTGTGATTTATAGAAGAATTGTGATTGATCGAAGGACCAATCCTGATCGAAGGATTGGGATTGATCGAAGGATTGGGATTGATCGAAGGATTGGGATTGATCGAAGGATTGGGATTTATCGAAGGATTGGAATTGATCGAAGTATTGCGATTGATCGAAGGATTGGTGGGGGTTGCTGTGAATCGTGTAGGACGATTGCGAAGGATTTTCGTGGATTGCTGTGGATGGCGGAGGAGGATTGCGAAGGATTGGCGTGGTTTGGTGTGGATTGGTGTGTGGATTGGTGATTTCGGAGCGGATTGCGGTGCTGATTGTGGTGCTGTTTGTGGTGCTAATTAATGGAAAGATTGCGAGATTAATCGAAAGATTAATGACAAAACAAGTGAATAATAATTTTTTAAAATTGTTTAAAATATATTTTTAATTTTTTTTTAAATAAAAAAATTTAGAATGTCTTTTTGGGTTCAAGGTTATCCAATGTTATGGACTGGGGTTAAGGTCACAGATGTGAGGTCAAGGTAAAGGTGACCCAGATCTAACATGTTAATCAGAGTCATCAATGCCACCTAGGTGTTGACAATGTATACAAATGACAAACAAAAATACCAATATGGCGGATGGAGTGCATTCGACAGAATAAGCAAAGGTGTGGTGGTAGGGAATGTTAATACAATGTGATTGATTGGAGAGGGGGGAGTCGTCTGCTGGATGCAGTGCTGTGGGGGACCTCCGGAAATGTAAGTTTTGAAAATAATTTCTAATAATATTTTTAATCAATTTTTAATAATTTTAAATGATTTTTAATTAATTTTTTTATACATTTAGACAATTTTTGGGATTTATGACGATTGTTTGGGTTTAAGGGCAATGGTTCAAGGTCAAATGGTACCCGACCAAGATGACCAAAATCAAACATGGCGAATGCCCAAAAATTCGATGTTTTCATTTTCAAATAATTTTTAATATTTTTTAATACATATTTTATAAATTGCAATAAATCTTTAATTTTTTTAATTTTTTTTATTTTTGGGGGTATTCAAAGTTGAAGGTCACCGGGTAAAGGTCAAAGGTAAAGGTTAAGGTCACATGAATCCAATGTGACCGTTGTGTGTCGTCACAACATAGCGGCCGGTTGGCTCCGGCTATGGACCTTGGACCCTGTGTAACAATTTGGCATATCCTATGCCTATAAAACCAATATGGCCGCCACTGCTCTGCCCTCGAAAACTATCCCCCCCAAATCATTCTGATGAATCGAAAAGTGCCTTTCGGGGATCGTTTTTGCAACTGGGGAGATCGTTTTTTTTAAGGGAAAAATCGGAAATCTTAAGGGAAAAAAGAAAATTTTGAGGGAAAAATGGCCGCCGGGGGGACCGGAATTACAGTGACTGAACAGCTCCGACGCTCCGATTCCCCATTCCTTGTGCCAAACTCACCATAATCCCACTACTCACTCTTTCGCACAACCTGGTGAGAGAACTGCTTCGCGCTCTCTCGCGCTCTCTCGCGCTCTCGCTCTTTGAAATTGAAACAACCACTCTCTCATTCATGCTCAACGTCACGCAGGCAGCTGATGCCAAAAGGGGTGAAATCATATTAAGCTAAAATCACGGTCATAGCTACTGGAAGTAATTCATATGTTAAAAAATGTTCACTAATAATTATAGCTCAACCGGAATAATTGTTAGTGCATAAAATAATACTATTTTTGTTTTGTATAATACCGTTATGTTGTAGCACAGTAACAAAACATACAATACTTTTGTTAGAAATCCTTATTTATATAAATACGTGTCACGTTAGTTATTTCGTTTAATAAAACAGTTAAAACTATTCACTACAGTTGTAACGATGCGTGGTTTTGCCGCAGAAAGCTACTATAACCTTTTTCTGACGCTGAAACACTGCAGACAAATATGGCGTTTGATCAGAGAGTGCGAGAGAGCGCCAGCGATTTCATAACCTCATGTTCTATCTCTCTCTGTGCTCTCGCTCTTTCACGCTCTCTCCGACGAATTGAGACGGCCAGAGAGCGTTCTCTCTGACGTCATAATGACGTGGTCGCGATAGAGAGCGAAAGCTCGATAAAGCGCTCCCTGGGCCAATTGAGACACAGCATCAGCAGCCTCCCCCCGCCACATTGGATTGTTGGTTTTCCTAACTTTTTTATGGTTTTCAAAAAGAAAATTCCGAAAGTACACATATACCCAACTATAGTCCATTCACGGTTACTTGAGACTTTTCTGAATCCCTGCTAAAGTCATACCTTCAGGATATTCCTCGTCCTCATATAAATAAAGCTTAACTAAGTCTACTAAATTACACTTAGGGGACAACGCACCGCGTTTGTGCACTCTCGGTTTAATAACATTTTGCAAAGGAACTATTTCTTACCAGGCATTATCAACACACTTATTTCCCCACTATTTAGATTCGCAATGATTATAAATGAAACATTATTATTTTGTAAATTAAATATAAGTAAAAGTTCAATATAAACAAAAGTAAAATATTTTTTATGTTAGCAGAAGTATTAAAACACTTGCGTTATGTTACAAATTCAGGAAACAACCAAACACGACAAACACGGGGTGGTTTTTCACAAGTTCGATTCAAAAAAGTTTGAAGAAAGCGCGAACAGACTGCACAGCAGTACATACACGAGACGTATTTACATCACAATATTGATTTTGCCAAATTTTGACAGAATTAAAATTGTGACGTAATACAAAATTACGAGTTCGTCGTTCAGTCGTTATTCCTGTACATCTGAGTTGCGCGAATAACTAGTTGGGTATAGAGGTACTTCCACGATTTTCCTTTTAAGAAGTAGAAACAAACTAAAAATAATAATAATACGGTACGGTGTCGAGGTGGAAGGTTCCTCTTAAAACTCGACTTCACCTTTTTTTGCAGAAATTCTTCGTTTTCGGGTCATAATTTCAGTTTCAGAGGTAGAATTGAAAATGTTCGATTATTTAAAATTTACAATTTACTAGTTGTTTAATGCTTTTTTTTAAATATAATTTCCACTGTGTGTTATTTCCTACTAGGAAAAAGGCAGGAACTTAATGATAAAATAAAAACATATGTTCTCGAAAAAAAAAAGGTAAATTTTACTGTAGTCGTACACTGTCAGAAATTACTACGAATCCAAAATCATGACGCTGAAACGAAGAATTGCCGCAGAAGAGGCGAAGATGGGCCTTAACAGATGTGCTTACTTCTAAATGGCTACAGATCAACCACGCACGCACGTGGATCTCGGATTGTAGAGTCCGCGTCAGTCGGCGCGGACGGCGCAGGAACGGTCCAGCCCAGAGCCACGTGACTTGTCAACATTTGTCGGCGCCGCGCCGTGTTGATCGATCGCCGTCTCAATCCGTCGTCCGCAGGGGTCCGTGGGGCGCGAACTCCCCCGGGGG
>NQII01000639.1:48301-90034 GCA_002778355.1 Clitarchus hookeri
GGGGGGGGGCGGAGAGCGTTGCGCTGAGAGGGCAGTTTCCTGCGTGTCGCAGCCACTAGACGCTGTTCACGGCAAAGTGATTGCTTTTGAAAGCCTCGCTGAAGATCTACGTCCGCGCACGTTCGAACTTCCTTCCACCACGTGTAACATTAACATTGCCTTGGGCCTTGTCACTTTGTTGACGCATCGGTCAAGCGAAACTAGAAAGTTATTAGAAAAGTAATTATTTTACAATTTCACTATAGTTATATGTATTAAAGGAAAGTATAGAAAGCAAAATTAATTATTTCAGTATTCACATGTGTTTACCTCAATTTTTTTTTAAATTCAACGTTAAAGCACGGAACGTTTTTATTTCCGCCGTTACCAACTTTACTGGACGCATGCCAGTTCATGTGCTTATTGAAATACATACAGGTAGGGGCAGTGACATTTTCCACGCGGATAGCTACACAATAAAAAATATTAGTACTTCCGCAAAAAAAAAAAAAGGAGGGGAGAAGGAAATAAATTGCAATCGACAAAATATACATTACACAAACATGTTTTTTTACAGAACTGTATAAAGTTAACATAATTAATTTTCTACACAAGGCAGTGTTGAGATACGTAAAACTTGGCTTTATGTAGCTTCAAAAATATCAACGGGAATATTTCTTTCAAGCCACGTCAAGACGTGCTTCCATTTGTTATCACGTATCACAGGTGGTTATTCTCGTGAGATGAACTCTTAGTATCGGAATCCACCCGCCTATACCTCGCATACAATAAGTTGTTATTTATAGGCTGTTTGCGGCACAGGCAATATTTTTGAGATCAACTTTTGAAAAAAAGAAATCACTGCAAATTATCTCCAGATATACCACCGTACACATTAAAACGCAGGCTTCCAATTAAGTGACAGCGAATGATGTAAAATAGTTATAAGTCTTGAAGTATTGCGAGTGACATGTTTATGTTTACGGAAAATGGAATCGGTGATATGCATTTTTTTTTTGTTCTATACACATTACAGTATGAATTGTCATTTTCGTAACACACTTAGGCTGCTAACAATTTAATGACTTCACCTGACTGATGCATGGATAAGGTCATTAGGCCCGTAGAAATGTTGAAGTCACAATTGACGGGAAGATACTAAATAATAAAGAAAAGAAAAATTTTAAGCAAGGCATTTGAAAGTTTCCAATTAACCGACAACACCCTATACCAGCTTACTCTTGCAAATTATTGCTACTGTAAGAATTATTTTTGTCGTGACATGCATGCTGCTCTTATAAATGCAAAAATTTTAAACATTACTCAAATATTGTCTCTAATTGGCAAAAACACGATGTTAAGACCATCATACAAATAATTAACTACTTCGTTCTGCTTAATTTTAATCAGTAGTCATTTTCGGAACATGCTGAAAAATTCAAATAAATGATCTTAATTATATTTACAAAACCAGAGACCTACAGAATATTTTACACTACTTCCACGCTGGTTTTACCCAGTGCTTTCATTGCGATGAATGAAGCAGGCTATACGTATTGGAATAATTCATGAAGATATTCTAAAATTATAAGAACGAGAATAAAACAATACAAAGGTAAAAATGCTGCTGGGAAACGTATACTTACGAACAAAGAAAGGGGACGACTTGGGAGAAACACGGTTTAAAATGGAAGATGGAAGATGCAAGAATCAATAATGAGAGGATGTGGAGGAAATATAAGAGATAAGGAGAAAGAAACACTACTTCATTATGTATATAATATGCTTTATGACGAATGCGGAACCTTAAGAAGAGGAAACTTTGAGCCTGAGTGTGTATTTATAGAAGTTGTTCGATCCCCTACAAGTTGCGGTACACATTCATATCTAAACCATATATAAATTATTTTTGCCAGTGTTTATTCGGCTATGCTATTCAATCAAGATACAACAAATTCCACAAATCAGCCATCGAGTAAATACATTGCAATAGTAAACAAGTGTTCATATTTCGCGAGATTTACTTGAAAATTACTGGAAGAAAAATTGAGCTTTGAAACATCCTTGGATACGAAACATTCAGATGTATACGTTACCAACAAATACAATTATTAGTTTACTCATATTTTATTTTAGATTTCTGCACAATCAGCATTTACACTTAAGGAAATGCAGTTATTAAAACCCCGCAGGAATGCACATATCTACTTAAAGTTGTCACACAAGGAGATGGTATGTGGAGCTGATCACAACATCAATTCCAAGGGATGAAAAGGGCATTAAATTGAACACATACAGCAGATACCTTAGTAAGGAGTGTTACCACTCCGAACAGCCACACATGCAGCTGTAACCAGTCGTATAAATGCTGAATGTCTCTTTGGGATATGGTATTCCATGTCCGCTGTACTTCTCGGCGTAGCTGGGTGATGGTCGTTGCCGAGGATGGGCTTGACGTCCGGCTCCGTCCTACCATATCCCACACATGCTCGGTTTGGCGGGGCCGCGGTGGCTGAGCGGTTAACCTGCTCGCCTCCCACCAAGGCAAACCAGGTTCAATCCCACGCCGGGTCACTCCCAGATTTTAGCAAGTGGGAATCGTGCCAGATGATGCCGCCGGTCGGTGGGTTTTCTCGGGGATTTCCCGTTTCTCCCCGTCCCTTCATTCCGACGCTGCTCCATTCTCATATCATCAGCTCTGAAGACCTCGCTGTTGAGAGCCGCCCAAATCTCGTCACTCTTCACTCGACGTGGCCGAGGTCTGGAGATCAAGCGAAGCGCACACTGCGTACAGAAGACGGGGGTTGCCCTAGCGACACGAAGACGCGCGTTATCCTGCTGGAGGATCGATTCCTGCTGTGTGTCGAGTTATGGTCGGAGGACAGGATTGGGAACGTCACTGATCTACGGCGCACTCGTCATGCTCTCCTGAATGGACACCAGTGGCGATCGGGACATGCATCTCACGGTCACCATACCGTGATCCCCTGCGTGTGTCCGGTACTGCGAACGCGATTACGTTGTCGGATTGTGCCGCTCGTCCGCTCGTATACGAACAAGAACACGGCCATCGCTTCGTCCGAGGCAGAACGTCCATTCGCCTCTCCAATGCATCACCGGAGACGTTCACGTCGATGAGCAGGTGTCAGAGGCAAAGGTGCCAGAGGAACACAAGAACGCAAACCTATCTCCGACAATCGATTGTTTATTGTTCGTACAGACACAGCGGGAAGGTATGGTGGCACAATGGCTGCGATTGCACGTGCGGTTCTGCCAGTTCTGCTGATCAGGATGGTCCGCACGATCCTTCTGTCGAGGCGCTCATCAGTGAAGCGGAGGTGGCACTGGTGGGGCTAGGCGTCTGCGAGAACCCTCCGTCACTCATCTTCTCCACCACCGTGGAGCCCCGGGTGAGTGGCAATTCCGTGGCACGTCCACACTGAGAAAAAGCTATGTGAAATCAAACTAAGTTTGTCTGGCACAACCAAATTAACTGTTTTTATAGGGGCAGTAAAATATTTTGTTGGTGAAACGAAATTATTTTGTTGTTCTTATTAGGTTGTGCCAAAGAAAGATTTGATTGTTACAACTAAAGAATTTGCTTCCTTCTTCGTACATTAAACTGCTTCGGTAAAATATAACAAAAAAATCGTAATCCCGTTCGATATTCGAATCCAGATTACCTGCGCCTGAGCACAACGTTTTATCAGGCTCAGCTAAAGTGAATAGGACAACTGATAACATCGTTATGTTTTCAAATAGTACATACATTTAAATACCAGGCAACATGTGCAAATGAATGTTGCAAGTTTGTAGCATCATTTTTTTTCCTGTTGAATTTGTTTTGGTGTTAATACATTACTAAGGACCAATCAATTCACCAAGAGACANAACGTTTTATCAGGCTCAGCTAAAGTGAATAGGACAACTGATAACATCGTTATGTTTTCAAATAGTACATACATTTAAATACCAGGCAACATGTGCAAATGAATGTTGCAAGTTTTTAGCATCATTTTTTTTCCTGTTGAATTTGTTTTGGTGTTAATACATTACTAAGGACCAATCAATTCACCAAGAGACACCGTTACCATCCTGATTACCACAAAAAAAATGCATACAAACTCTCGAGTTGTATTTTCAAACGAAGGGAATCAAATGAGCTGCCAAACAAATACATACAGTTGATTCAACCAAATGTTTTGTTGACAGTCTAATTTATTTTGGCTCAACACACAGGTTTTTTTAAATTTTGTTAGATGAACAAAATTATTATTATTTTTTTTTCAATTTTTGTTTACCAAACAAAATATTTTGCTAGGGCAACTGAATACATTTCTGGCCGGACACAAATAAGTACTTTACTGGCTGCTCCTTCAGTGCTCGTGCTCGAGGTCCCACTGTACGGCTACGCTCAAGGTCACTGTACTGTTAGTTCGGTGCTCGCCGTCGCCTTCCAGCCATTGTAGACACACTCTGTTCTACACGCGCGACGGGAAAGAACTGCGTTCGTCGTCGTGTTGTGGATCATCTGCGATAAGAGACTTAGTAGTTCTAGTTGCTGCCGATCGACGCAGGCGAGTCGCGCGTGTTCCTTCGTTTACGAACACAGCGCCCTCCGCCCACAAACGGTTTGGCTGTAAAAATAAATGGCGTGTGGGGAGTGCACCCAGGGCAAGGCGACACCCCCCGAGTGACGGTCTTTCCAGCTGGGACCCGTAGGTGACCGCCATCCCCGGGCATGACAGAAATGAAACCCTAGAATGGAGCGACGCTGGAATGCAAGGGCGGGAGAAACGGGAGTACCCCGAGAAAACCCGCCAGCAAGCGGCATCGTCCAGCACGATTCCCACATGCGAAAATCCGGGAGTGAACCCGCCGGGGATCGGACCCGGATCGCCGTGGTGGGAGGCGAGCGCCCTGGACACTGCGCCACCGCTGCACCTGGTTTGGCTGTAAAACCCGTTCGGTTAGAATGATATCTATTATGTGTTATCCGATTAATTTAACTAGTGTTTATAACCCACACACATATGATTTTAATAAAATGTTTTTGACAGATAGGCCTACACACAGGCAGTTCTGTACTGGTGGTAATTTTTACTTGTGTAATAATAATTCAGTGAAATACGCACCATATGATGCGCGACCGACAGATACTTGGAAATAGAATGTGCCTTCAAAATAGCTATATCCTGTATATTATTAGCGACGGTGAAGGGGATTTTCTTTCCAGCCGTGTTCTTTAGTAGACTAGCGAAAAAAAATTTGTTCTATGTATTGAAAATTGACGCTCTAGTGCAGCAATCGAATTTCATAGTATTCACATCATGATGTGGGCAGTGATATTCCGAAGTTCACTTGGGTGCAGTTATATATCTTCTGATATGCGTCAATGAATTTGCGTTGTTTGAACAAGCGTCAATGATTTTGTTCAACGTGGAACTTCGCTAGATCGCATCACCTAACAAAATGTAGTATCGGCTAATGCCAAAAGATTTTATTTCAACAATATTCTCACTAAATGATGAAATTAATGAGAATTGAAATTATTTGAAGCGGGTTTGAAGATCAGACTTTACATTAAGCAACAAAAGGAGTCAACGGTTGTGTAGTCCTTAGACTACTCGCCTCCCACATAGGCGAACCGGGCTCGATTCTCGGCGGGGTCATTGCCGGATTTTCGCATGTGGGAATCATNTCGTATGTGGGAATCGTGCCGGACGATGCCGCTGGTCGGCGGGTCTTCTCGGGGATATCCTGTTTTCCCCACTGCTCCACACTCCCCCCGCTTCACACTCATCGGCTCTCAAGACCTCGATGTTAAAAGCGGCCCAAATCCCTTCACTCACTCACTCACTCATTAAGCAATAAAGGACTGTGCAAATTTACGAAAGGAACAGGTTTACAGCTTCTTTCAATAAATTTACACAGAAAATTTGTTACAATGTTTTAACGAATTTTGACATTCAATTTGGAGGTATTATCTATAATGAGGAAACAAAATCAAACTTTATAAATGAAATCACGCTAAATTGAAACAACTGCACTAATCCAGTAAATTAAAGTTATTAGGGATATTTGTGGAAATTACGTGTGCGATTAACGAAATAGGCACGCAAGTTTAGTTAGAAAGAGAGATGAAATATTTTTCACTGACTACTCAATGAACATTAACAGAATGGAAAAGATGTTCTGGCTGATAAAAAAACCTCCTTTATTGTCGAATCTGTATTGTTTCACCGATTTATCGGTTAGTAGTAGCGTACCTTTATCTTGCTATAAAGTAATTACAAAAGCGCAGTGGTGAACCATATTTGAATTAAGATAACCAAAATACAACATGTGCAAAGAGACTTTTAATTGGTAACTGATTTTGGTTTTTCACTCTCTAGGATAGTCAAAGATAAAAATGATAAAGCAAATTAATTTTGTTGCCAACATTTATTTTAGTAAATTTCGAACATGAGAGCACATGCCTATTCACTTCACATACAGCATGTCCCATTTATCTTGACCACCCACAATAACTCCGTACCGGAGTACCAAATTAGAAAGTGTTTCATTCAAAAATTGTATAAATGGAAGGGGGAAATAATAATGCCGGAGAGTCAGCCTTATAGCATTATTTATTAGCGAGATACTAATATCAGTTTTTTAAATGGCATCATATATATACATTGGTCAAACATTCAATGAAGCTTCTCAAGACCTATTTGAAATTGCAGCACAATGTACACTTTCATAACATTAACATTAAATACGACACATAAAGTGGGATCTCTACTGCCCGTTTGTAATACTGTCCATGTGGGTACTTCGAGCGGTAGAAAATTCACATTACATGTTCAAAGTGGTGACCATTGGCAGTGATGCACAAGTTCAGTCGCTAGATGATTGACAACACTGATTCCTCCAGTGTTGCCTGTTGAAGAGCAGTACAAGTACCCACAATACGTTCCGGCATGTTCTCTGGAGTTGTTGGAATACCTCGATAGACAGCGCATTTGAGGACACCCAAAGAAAAAAGTACGGGGGGTTAAGGTCAGGCGACCGAGCAGGCCACGGAATTGGTCCTCCACGACCAATCCACCTACCAGGATATTTTCGGCCCAGAACATGACGTGCATACACGGCATTACGTACTGGCCGTCCATCGTGCTGGTACCACATTATCATTCTGTTCCTTCGAGGTATATCCTCCAGAAGATCAGGAAAAATTGTTTCTATGAAGATGGCATACTCCCTCCGTTACGGTTACCATTCACGAAATAAGACCCTATAACCATATTGCCAAGCGTCTTACACCATACACCAGACGAGAACTCTCCATTGACGCTGACGGTCCACCTGTAGAATCCATCGTGGGTTCTCGATGGCACAATAATGCATGCTCCTCGTATTAACTTGGCCTGAGTTTGATAACGATGATTCATCGGTTAAAAGATCATCCGAAAAATCGTTCGGGTTGGCGATAATTTGATACTATGCCCATTGACAGAACTCTACACGATTGTGGAGATCATTCCCGTGCAATTCTTGGTGTAAGTGTATATGATAGGGATGGAACGTATGATGCTTAAGAATGCGATGTGCACTCGTTTTCGGAATTCCACTGTCGGTTGCAAGTTGGTGTGTGCTGACGTGTGTATTAACTGCTACTGCAGCGAGAATAGCAACATCACCAGCTTCATCTGTGCGAGTTCTACGACGATTGCGTTGGCCTGGGTTCACGTTGCCCATTACACAAAGCTTCACAACGAGACGGAAAAAACACCAGTCTGGTCGGTGGGGTCTTGTAAGGGTATCGCTCTCTGCAGAGTTTCTCCGCCTGACTTGCATTACACAGACCTTCAACAGAATGGACGGCGTGTGGGCAAACCAAGATATCGATAATGGTAATAACAGAACTGTGTGTGTTTCAGTACAAATCACTTAAGCGTACTACACTGTACTGTAGAATAATACAAACACATCAATCAGTTAACTCACATTCTCCATAGATGAGCAGTGTTTCTACCTTCTCGTTGTTGGAGTACGTTTCCTCTACAATTCTCACCTTGCAGTGTACTGTATTCGACTGCACACGNCTAGATCGCATCACCTAACAAAATGTAGTATCGGCTAATGCCAAAAGATTTTATTTCAACAATATTCTCACTAAACGATGAAATTAATGAGAATTGAAATTATTTGAAGCGGGTTTGAAGATCAGACTTTACATTAAGTAACAAAAGGAGTCAACGGTTGTGTAGTCCTTAGACTACTCGCCTCCCACATAGGCGAACCGGGCTCGATTCTCGGCGGGGTCATTACCGGATTTTCGTATGTGGGAATCGTGCCGGACGATGCCGCTGGTCGGCGGGTCTTCTCGGGGATATCCTGTTTTCCCCACTGCTCCACACTCCCCCCGCTTCACACTCATCGGCTCTCAAGACCTCGATGTTAAAAGCGGCCCAAATCTCTTCACTCACTCACTCACTCATTAAGCAATAAAGGACTGTGCAAATTTACGAAAGGAAAAGGTTTACAGTTTCTTTCAATAAATTTACACAGAAAATTTGTTACAATGTTTTAACGAATTTTGACATTCAATTTGGAGGTATTCTCTATAATGAGGAAACAAAATCAAACTTTATAAATGAAATCACGCTAAATTGAAACAACTGCACTAATCCAGTAAATTAAAGTTATTAGGGATATTTGTGGAAATTACGTGTGCGATCAACGAAATAGGCACACAAGTTTAGTTAGAAAGAGAGATGAAATATTTTTCACTGACTACTCAATGAACATTAACAGAATGGAAAAGATGTTCTGGCTGATAAAAAAACCTCCTTTATTGTCGAATCTGTATTGTTTCACCGATTTATCGGTTAGTTGTAGCGTACCTTTATCTTGCTATAAAGTAATTACAAAAGCGCAGTGGTGAACCATATTTGAATTAAGATAACCAAAATACAACATGTGCAAAGAGACTTTTAATTGGTAACTGATTTTGGTTTTTCACTCTCTAGGATAGTCAAAGATAAAAATGATAAAGCAAATTAATTTTGTTGCCAACATTTATTTTAGTAAATTTCGAACATGAGAGCACATGCCTATTCACTTCACATACAGCATGTCCCATTTATCTTGACCACCCACAATAACTCCGTACCGGAGTACCAAATTAGAAAGTGTTTCATTCAAAAATTGTATAACTGGAAGGGGGTAATAATACTGCCGGAGAGTCAGCCTTATAGCATTATTTACTAGCGAGATACTAATATCAGTTTTTTAAATGGCATCATATATATATTGGTCAAACATTCAATGAAGCTTCTCAAGACCTATTTGAAAATGCAGCACAATGTACACTTTCATAACATTAACATTAAATACGACACATAAAATGGGTACTCTGCTGCCCGTTTGTAATACTGCCCATGTGGGTACTTCGAGCGGTAGGACATTCACATTAGATGTTCAAAGTGGTGACCATTGGCAGCGATACACAAGTTCAGTCGCTGGATGAATGACAACACTGATTCCTCCAGTGTTGCCTGTTGAAGAGCAGGACAAGTACCCACAATACGTTCCNTTGAAGAGCAGGACAAGTACCCACAATACGTTCCGGCATGTTCTCTGGAGTTGTTGGAATACCTCGATAGACAGCGCATTTGAGGACACCCAAAGAAAAAGTACGGGGGGTTAAGATAAGGACACCGAGCAGGCCACTGAACTGGTTTTCCACGACCAATCCACCTACCAGGATATTTTCGGCCCAGAACATGACGTGCATACACGGCATTACGTACTGGCCGTCCATCGTGCTGGTAACACATTATCATTCTGTTCCTTCGAGGTATATCCTCCAGAAGATCAGGAAGAATTGTTTGTATGAAGATTGCACACTCCCTCCGTTACGGTTACCATTCACGAAATAAGGCCCTATAACCTTATTGCCAAGCGTCTTACGCCAGACACCAGACGAGAACTCTCCATTGACGCTGATGGTCTACCTGTAGAATCCATCGTGGGTTCTCGATGGCACAATAATGCATGCTCCTCGTATTAACTTGGCCTGAGTTTGATAACGATGATTCATCGGTTAAAATAACATCCGGAAAAACGTTCGGGTTGGCGATAATTTGATACTGTGCCCATTGACAGAACTCTACACGATTGTCGAAATCATTCCCGTGCAATTCTTGGTGTAAGTGTATATGATAGGGATGATGTTTAAGAATGCGACGTGCACTATTTTTCGGAATGCCACTGTCGGCTGCAAGTTGGCGTGTGCTGACGTGTGGATTAACTGCTATAGCAGCGATAATAGCAACCTCAGCAGCTTCATCTGTGCGAGTTCTACGACGATTGCGTTGGCGAGGGTTCACGTTGCCCATTACACAAAGTTTCTCAACGAGACGGAAGAACACCCGTCTGGTCGGTGGGGTCTTGTAAGGGTATCACTCTCTGTAGAGTTTCTCCGCCTGACCAGCATTACACAGACCTTCAACAGAATGGACGATGAGTGAGCAAACCAAGATATCGATAATGGTAATAACAGAACTGCGTGTGTTTCAGTACAAATCACTTAAGCGTACTACACTGTGCTGTAAAATAATACAAACACATCAATCAGTTAACTCACATTCTCCATAGATGAGCAGTATTTCTACCTTCTCGTTGTTGGAGTACGTTTCCTCTACAATTCTCACCTTGCAGTGTACTGTATTCGACTGCACACGCATGCCTGATTGAGTACTCGTCACGTCATGTGTGTTCCTTAGTTTCCTCTAAGCGCAACGGGGCCGCGGTGGCTGAGCGGTTAGTCTGCTCGCCTCCCACCAAGGCAAACCGTGTTTAATCCCCGAACCGGGTCACTCGCGGATTTTCGCATGTGGCAATCGTGTCGGACGATGCCGCTGGTAGGCGGATTTTCTCGGGGATCTCCCGTTTCCCACACCCCCTCATTCCGGCGCTGCTCCATTCTCACCTCAATCACCCCCATCGGCTCTCAACACCTCGCTGTTAAGAGCCGCCCAAATCTCTTCGCTCACTCATGCAACCACTGTGGAATGGGGTACGCAACTCTGGGTTCCTGCACTGGTTACATCACCTCTACATCAGATGCAGAGCGTCAACGCCACACTGTATTGTACCATGAAGTGCAACCGTGCCGCAAGGCATCACATAACGGGTCCCAATGTCTGTGGCTGTTTTTAACGATCTGTTTATTAGACTGGTACGTTGTGATACATTTTTAAATAGGCCTTTACGAGCTTCATTGAACTATTGACGAATAGCTGCATGGCACCATTTAAAATAGTGATGTTAGTACTCGTATTTCACGAACAAATAATGCTACAAGGCTGACTCCCCAGCAGTGTTATTTCCCCCTTCCAGTTATACAACCTTTGTATTAGACACTTTTTCATTTGGAGCCCCGATGGTGGTCATGATAAACGGGACATATTTGTATATCGCTGTAACGTATTGTGTACACAATTTTAAATAATAGTGTACGTGAGTGTTCTTTTCCCGGCTTACACTGCAGAACATTTGAGAACTACAACCCAACAGATATGTGATCACCAATAAAACGAACCAAATTTAATTTCTGTAGTACTACGAGGCAGATACTTACTAAGTGGTGTCACCGCCTGCAAGACAACAAACTAAACAGAAAAATACAACACCTAACTACAGACGAACTACGGTAAATGAGAACAGTGACAGCTCTGATCTGCTAGAAATTTTAATAGGATGTAAGAAACAAAGTTTGAACATGTTATGATAAGCGGGTAGATAAGAAACTAATATACAGTATAACTGCGCATTAAAAATCATACTTTCAACTATCAAGGTACTAGAATATGATTAAAACTACTAATTTACAACTCTAGAATTATATATATTGCGGCCGACACTAGCTAGCCAACATTTATGTCTGAGCATGGAATCTATATTAAAGAGCATGTTTCTTTCGTAAAGGATCTTCGTGGCTAAAAAAAATCTGTGCAAACTGAATAAAAAATAAAATAATATTGTGGTGCAGGATAAAAGGTTAATTAACAAGAGCTGCACGCTGTTTAAGCCAGTTCAGACTTATCTGCGAGTTAAAATGTTGGTCGGCTTAGACAGCAGCTGGCCTAAGTAGTCATGTAAAAATTTCATTGTTGACATCCCCGCAGCTGTAGTAGTTCCTCTCCTATACAGTCCTTGCACATTCACTTTATAAGATAGTGGAAGGCGAAACATAACTAATATTTAACACCGTTGTCGTCCGAACTCAGGCCTCTTCTTTGCTTGAAAATATTATCACGTCTTCGTACAATCGTATTTGCCTGGTTTTATAGCTATTCGGACTCGTGTATCAATACATTAATGCAAATTCCTAGCTGTGTGATCACCTCAGATCACCACAGCCCTAGCAAAGAATCCAATATGGCTTAAAACTCCCTAAAAACAATTTAAAACATTCGCAGAGAAAGAAAAAATTTTTTAACAATCTTATTTTAAAATAAAAAAATTCTCCCGTAGGCTAGCTAGTATCGNTTCGCAGAGAAAGAAAAAATTTTTTAACAATCTTATTTTAAAATAAAAAAATTCTCCCGTAGGCTAGCTAGTATCGCCTCACATAGTTATGATATAAAATATTTTCAAATAACAAAATGTTGACAACTTTCTCTCTCAAGGAGAAATTTAATTCTCAACCAGTTCTGATTTTAACAAAATTACATTTCTATTGAGTGTAAACAAACAAAACTGACAGTTCAGCTGGCTGACACAATTCTAACCTACGTGAAAGACAATGTCAAAATAAATAAATAATTCGTACGGCATTCAATTATGATTTGTAGGTTAGTTAAACAAATTTATACTCACAAATTATGTGTGTCTGGTATCTCAACCCTAGATCATCAAAATAATTAAAATAGTAATTAAAATTCAATGTTTTACATCGCACACACAAACACACCTATTAAGTTTTAAGAAAAAAATAAATCTAACAAACAAATTTCAGTATTACTGTTTAACAATAATTATTTCCTGTCGCTATAAAAAATTATGTGGACCTATTTTACAGTGACAACACATCGTTATTTTCTGGTGGAAAAAAAATAATAAATGGCGTGTGGGGAGTGCACCCAGGGCAAGGCAACATCCTCCGAGTGACGGTCTTTCCAGCTGGGACCCGTAGGTGACCGTCATCCCCGGGCATGACAGAAATGAGACCCTAGAATGGAGCGGCGCTGGAATGCAAGGGCGGGGGGAACGGGAGTATCCCGAGAAAACACGCTGGCAAGCGGCATCATCAAGCACGATTCCCACATGGCGAAAATCCGGGAGTGAAACCGCCGGGGATCGGACCCGGATCGCCGTGGTGGGAGGCGAGCGCCCTGGCCACTACGCCACCGCTGGTGGAATTAAAGCTACGAAAATACACACTGCTTCCACACAAATGATGTAATAATATTTAATTTTCTCTTTATGGACTTGCGATTATATAATCATTTATTGGTTGTACTGGTTTACAATTAAATATTTTTATTCATTGAATCTGTGTAAAATTAATTTCGGGTTATAATGTTTATTCACTTAATGTAGTGAAAAAAAACTTCATCAGTGAAATTGTGACTACTGTTTGATAACTTTTGAATTAATGGAATTTCCATTTTAGATGCACAGACGTATGTACTGCAGCTAGTTTGGAAAGATACTGGGTGGATTTTCTGTATGCTAACCATTGACGAGTACATGTTACTTATTCACGTCACAGTGATGAAGCGATTGATGTTCCATTTTTTAAGCATGACATCAGTAAACTAAATGTAATTTAACTCGAGGCTTATTACTTTTAAGATTTATGCTGTTTTATTTTCAGCGCGATGCCCTTTAAACTAGGCACGCTAAGTGAATTTTTTTTCACGGCCTCGTACTCTTAAATGGGAGTTGAAAATTTCAACCACGTTGACTCATTTCAGTTTCAATTTCCGGATAGGTAATGATCAGCGCCCTGTGATGGGCGCTTCTGAAATACGTATTGGCTATTGCCCTTCGTGCAAAAGGCGATGGAAAACCATTCCATGGAGTGTGGGATTGCCAAATTATTCATCACCATATCAATGTTGTCAATTTATTAATTTCTCTATATATGTGGTCTTTGGTATATACGAAACTTTGGTTCGCTAGCCATGAAACAAAGAATCGAAATTTAATTTTCCCCCACTCCTGTCTCCCCACCTACACCTGTCACACATATTTCATATGAATTTTAACGAACGAGTTTTCATTTTAAAAGTTTGCAAACTGGAATCTCTGTTCAACAAGACAAAAATTACGCACTCACTTAAGTCTTTCGAAGTAAATTGTAGTTGTTTCTGTGTACGGGAGTAACTGAAAGTAGGCCAATTTCACCATTTGTCATATCAGAGCTAGCGTTTGTTTCTTCTCTCAGAAATATCACGACCTAACTATTTGTAAAATACCTAGTCTNTTTGTCATATCAGAGCTAGCGTTTGTTTCTTCTCTCAGAAATATCACGACCTAACTATTTGTAAAATACCTAGTCTGGAGGTGCCGCGGTGGTGTAGTGGTCAGAATTCTTGCCATCCACCTAGGCGAACCGGTTCGACTCCCGGCGGAGTTGCTCCCGGATTTTCGCATGTGGGAATCGTGCTGGACGTTGCCGCTGGTCGGCCGGTTTTCTAGGGGATCTCCCGTTTCCACCCGTCCTTGCATTCCGGCGCTGCTCCATACTCACCTCGTATCACCCTCAGCGGCTCTCAAGACCTCGAAGTTAAGAGCCGCCCAAACCTCTGAAATCCACCTAGCCTGGTGGGATACAATACTATAAAGAAGGTGGAATAACGTCACAAATTGGCATTGATAACTTACAAACTTTCTAATACCAACAACTGCGAGTTTCACAATTTTTTTTTCTTTTTTTTTTTTGCTTAAGTTTTACCTTGCGTTTTGCCGACCCGCGGTACGTAGTAGGTAGCACACTGCCTTACGTCGCGGATAACGCTTATTTAGAATTATCTTTTTACAAAGACAATTGTGTTCGTTTGGTCTGCAAGACATTGCATTTGTTTGAATGATTTTGTTTTACCTTCTAGGCTTTAAAAGACTTCTCCCGCAAATAGTGTGTGGAACTGCTTAATAGTATGAAATGTGGCGTCTCTTGTCTTTTGTATTCTGTCCCGGCCTAAGCAATTCAATTAAAAGACGACGCCAAACAAATCACTTCCTCCATTACCTTCTTCTGCAATTACCTACTTGCAACATGGTTCGTTTTTTTTTTTGAACCTCAGAAGTGAGTAAGCCACAAGAGAGGCGGGATCGCAGTGGTGTAGTGGTCAGACTTCTCACCTCCCACCAAGGCGGACCGGGTTCGATTCCTCAAATATCTCTAGAATTTTCGTATGTGGGGTACGTGGCGGACTTTGCCGTTGACCGGAGGG
This sequence comes from Clitarchus hookeri, assembly GCA_002778355.1. Taxonomy (NCBI): domain Eukaryota; kingdom Metazoa; phylum Arthropoda; class Insecta; order Phasmatodea; family Phasmatidae; genus Clitarchus; species Clitarchus hookeri. The sequence continues at coordinate 63,736 of NQII01000639.1, forward strand.
TTTTCTCATGATACTCCGTTATTTCCCATCCTCGCATTCCGCCGCTGCCCCATCTTAACCTCGTTGCATCTACCTTCATATATTTTAACGGACACACTGACTGGCAAGTGCCCAGTAAAGTTGGTTACGACGAAGAGAAAATAGTTCCACGCCTCAACTTTGAATTAAAAGCGTTTGATAAACATTTGTGAATTCTGAAGTTATGTCTTTCGTTTTATATATTTTTTTTAATGTATCATAAATGTAAGAATATTGCCAATTCGTGAACGATTTATTATTTTTATAATTGCAGAGTTTCACATAACCGACGCATGAACAAAATGACTAGGCCCATAGCAGTGTTAGTTTTAAAGATGCCGGATAACACAGAGCATACAAGTTGATATTAATGGTTTTGGTCACCAAATAATTCATTATTTTATAACCTACTTGTAAGAAACACCATTCAAATTGTAGACATTATTTATAAGTACTCTTTCCTCGCATAAAATATTTTAGGTCGCGTAGTTTTTGTATCATGGCATGCCGAAATCAAAATTTTAGTGTTTTTGGGCCATACAAAATAAAATTAACGAAATCATAAACAGAAAATTTAATCAGGGCTAATGAAAGGTTCATTTCAAGGTATAGTTGGCTAAATAAATTTTTACATAAAATTACAGTGTGCTACATATCAAAAATGTTTACAAATTTCCTCATATCACACAATTTTTAAAAATTGCGAAAACATTTCTTAGCGCCATTTTAAAGGCTCCTTGAAGTAACTCATGGTAACTTATTTCAATGTGAATTATCTAGTTTCGGTGCGTGAGTTAGTTTTTATTACTTGTACGTCCCAAGATTACTGAAGTTGCAGTTTGTGAGGCCATTGTGTAAAAAATATGCCATCTGAAACATTTCTATGTGAGGAAATAGTACCGTTATCTCTACAAGTGCCGGTGGCTTACCGTCCTAGATGCTTGCGATTGGGACGCTAGCACAAACTGTTACAAAAAATATTCGGCGCGCACCGGATCATACGAAGACTAATGTTTTTAGCACGGCATCAGGATGCTAACGACTGCGCACGCAGCTACCTTTCCCCTCGCCGGCCGCATCAGGCTCCTCGTAAATTCACCCTCCCAGGAGTTGTGGAGCTAACAGTACTCGTCAGATAAAATAATGACTTTTCTGATGACCAAAAGCGCTCGTTTTACCGCATAGACTAAATATGAGGTAGACCGCTTATTCGTCTTCTGCGCATGTATCCAACATTGACCTACCCCCAAACTGTCAAAGTCACATGGTCAACAGAGAAGAAAGTGATGTTTATATCTAAATTTTAAAAGGGCGAGCACTGTTATATGAATAAAATACTCTTACCGGCATTACAAATTGCTCAGAGGAAGTATGCTTATATCCCAAAGCATTTGTTTACAAATCAGTTTAACCTAAAATCCAAACCATGCCGTGATCGCTAGACGTGTTGGCAGGAAAACAGTTCAATGTTGGTACACGGAGATTGGTTGTGCGCAGCCAGCGAGATCGGTGTACCTTATCTGTAGTCTACAGGATGATTCTAAAATCATGGGACAAACATTGAGGGGTGGTAGAGCTCACTAAAACACACAATTATTGTATAGGAATATATGGGCGGGAGTGACGCGTTGAGGCACAAACACAAACATAACACATGAAATGCAACACATCGTTTATTTACAACGTTGCCGCTAAATGCCTTTTTACAGCAACGGTTATAGTAATTGCTCAAAAATTGCTACCACCGACAGTAATGCAAGCTTGGTAGCGTCGGTGGAGTGATTGGCGAACAGATTCAAATACGCCGGGTATTTCACGCACGCCACCATTGTCAGCCAATCACGCCATATGTAGAGGTCGCCAAGCATGCGTGACTGTTGGTGGATGCATTTCCAGCAACTGTTTTAACATTTTCTGTACGGAATCGCTTGTTAAGTATGCTGCTAATGAGCATTTTATGTTTCCGTTAATTCGTTATGTTTTTGTGTTTGTGCCTCAACGCGTCGCTTCCGCCCATATATCCCTATACAATAATTGCTTGTTATAGTGAGCTCTACCACCCCTCAATGTTTGTCCCATGATTTTAGAATCATCCTGTATATTACCACGAGCAGCGTACAGTCTCTCGATACATAATCGACGAGGACGACGTCGCAGGCATGTCGCAAGTTTGGGCAGCCCCGCGACAGGGTGGTGATCGTAAACCTTGGGAAGGGGGGTGGGGGAGAGGTTATCTACGGGATGCTCCAGTCGCGGCGGTGGAAGGCGGTCGGAGGCTCGCGCGGGGGCCGCGGCTCCAGCCGTATCCTGNCCCCCGGGTCCCCCCCGGGGTGTGTCCGGCGCCTCGCGGGGCGCGGCCGAGGGCGCAGCCTGCCCCCCGCCAGCGACGGCGGCCTGCTCCTCCTGGGGGCACGCGGTGCGTCCTCCGCCTCCAGGCTGAGCGACGTCACGCTCAGGCACGCCGGGCTGCGACCTGCACCAAGTCCGCGTTACACCTCCCTTAGCTTTACAAGGTCCTTCCACGGCTACTTACAACTTCTTCTGAAGCCCTGTACGAGGGCACTACCCACCGCCTGGCAGCTGCAAAATTTAAATAGGAAATCCCACGTTACGGAAATTTCCCCTCAGTGCGTTAATTTTAAAGATAGGTGTTTCAAACCAAATAAATTCTTCACGATTTTTTTAGGACACCATCCCTTCGTGCGTATATTTCCAATACAGATAGGCAGTACTTACTTATTGTAAAACATAAATCTTAATAATTCCTTGCGAGCAGGCTATACATGTTATGGAAACATCTCCGCTGTATGGATCTTCTCCTTAAAAATTCGCGAATACACTTCGTTTGAAAGGCCTATCTTGTAAATTAACGCACTGAGTCGATATTTACTTAACATGGGATTTCCTATTTAAATTTCGTAGCTGCCAGCCGGTGGGTAGTGAGTGCTCTTAAGGGGCCCGCCCGCCTGCCTCCTTTCTTTGACAGAAAAACTATAAGGCTTCTAGTCTATTCGCGGTTTCTTCACACTTTTTGAATAAAACCTTCGCAAAATCACCCCACGTATGGCGTGTTTGGTAGTTTCCTTATGCAACATGTATCACGAGCGTTTAATACTTTTGTTAACATAAGTGTATCTTATATTTAATTATATTATTAAACTTTTGTTTTTTTTATTTAATAAGTTTAATGTTTAATTGATATAATCAGTATGAATAAATACAGTGAGAAAATATCTGTGTTGGTAGCGCCTAGTAATAAACAGTTCTTATCCAAAATGTAATTACACTGAGTTCACACGAATACGGGTACGTTGGCCCTTTAGAGTGATTTTCTAGACTTGGTCAAGCTTTCTTTGCACGAGACGGAGGAGCAACCAGAAAGTATAACTTTAGCAGGGCTTCAGGAAGTTTGAGGTGACCGTAACACTGGCACGCGCTACAAGAGCGCCATCGCCGCTACGCGCAGGGCTCAGAACTGGCGTGTAGTGTTCTCGTGGTGCTGCGTGTACCTATGGGGCTTACAGGAAAGACCATATTTCTTAATTGATGAAAAAACTGTAGCGATGTTCAGTACAGGCTCATGTCGTAATTTGGCTCGTGTCCGGCTGGCATGTTTCCACCTATATTAAAGGGGTTCCAAATAATACTCACAGCCTCGTGCAACCGAAGCTTAACTAACAGTAAGTCTAGAAAACCACACCAAAGGGACAACGCACAGGGTTCGTGCGCGCTCATTTGAATAATATTTTGCACGAGAACTATTTGTTACTAGGTGTTACTATCTCACACATATTTTNCATGTTTCCACCTATATTAAAGGGGTTCCAAATAATACTTACAGCCTCGTGCAACCGAAGCTTCACTAACAGTAAGTCTAGAAAACTACACCAAAGGGACAACGCACCGCGTTCGTGCGCGCTCATTTGAATAATATTTTGCACGAGAACTATTTGTTACTAGGTGTTACTATCTCACACATTTTTTCTCACTGATTTTATTAATATTAATTTTAATGAAATTTATAGATAAAATATTTAAAAAATGTTAGCCTTCACCAAAAAGAAGATACTTTTATGTTAACAGAAGTATAAAACGCTTGTGGTGCATGATGTATGTATTTCGGAAACAACTAGACACTTCCTACGTGGAGTGGCTTTTCAAAGGTTTTATTCAAAAAGTGTGAAAATACCGCGAACGGACTAGGCTATTTAGGGTAAAGGTGGGTGAGTTTCCGAGGAAGGAGAGATGCCGCAGCATGTGACTCACCCTGTAGGTCACGAGGAAGCGCACTGCCTGCCGGTCGAGTGGAGAAGCCCTGGAAGTGAGATTGTGTGGCGAGTTTTACTGCCGGGGTTGAAGTAAAATACGCGGTATTATCTCCACGTTTATGATTAACGGTCTTTCCAAGGAGGGCTGATATTCTGTGGGTAAGTTCTCAACATTCTGCTTTGTCAACCAATCATGCAAATAATGTAAGTATTGCGATTTCATAAGGAAGTACGAATCGTCATCTTTCTTTGTGTTGTGGTTAGAGGTGGCCGGCCATGTTTTTTCCCTGTAGGGCTTGGTTCGGCATCTCTCCCGCAGTTTAAGGAGAGATATCGTGTCTGATATGAGGCTGAGATGCTGCGTCTGAGGTGGGAGTTTAGAAATCACGCTTTTAAATGTGAGGTAATGAGCTGACTTAATTAAGGGTGTAGGAAGGAGAGGATATATGTTTTCAGCGGTATTAGTTTTGTAAAAATAAATTAAAATACCAATAACAAGTCAATTATAAATAAATGAAACATTTTACGTTTATTAACTAATATACTAGGTAACGAAATTGCGTAGTAAATAACTGTCTGAAATGATCTCGCCCTAATTAAAATGATTCGTTTGGCTTTTAGTTTGAACCTACAACTAATTCATAAATGCAGACACAGCTACTATGGCTGGATATATATGCATGTGAATTTTGTGTTTTGTATGTTCTTCATGCAGTCTACAACTGAATTATTCCCGATCCAGACTATCCCCCCCTCCCTACATTTTAATTTTGTCTATGTGTTCAACTTTATAAAGCATAGGCCTACATTACTACATTATTTATATTTTATTTCATGAAGATGCCACGAGTTCATACACGGAAAAGTAATCGAAGGTCATGGTCACAAGAGGATCTGAATAACGCCACGCATGCTGTAATAGAAGAGAAAATTAAAATTCGGGAAGTTGGAAGACATGTACATCCCCGAAAGAACTTTACGTAGGGGACTACTCTCAATAAACTTTGATAAACGACAGCTAGGCCCTTCATCATGTCTGGGGAATAAAGCTGAGGAGAAATTAGTTTACCATATTCAAAAATTACAAGATGCAGTCTATGCTCCAAGCAGAAAAACACTGCAGAAACTCGCTTATGGCCTAGTTACAACTTGCGGGATTACCAACAAATTCAATGAAGAAAGGAAATCAGCGAGTCGGGATTGGTATATCGTTCATGGAACTTAATCCTACCCTTTCTCTCAGAAAAGCTGAAGGCATTTCTGTTTATAGGGTACAGGAAATGAACAGGGAAGAGGTCAATAAGTATTTTGATTTATTAACTGCTACACTGCAAGAACACAACCTTATGGGGAAACCAGCAAACATCAACAATGTGGACGAAACAGGTTTGCAACTCAATAACCGGCCGGATAAAGTAGTAGCAGTTAAAGGTAGTAAATATGTCCATGTTCTTACGTCAGGGGAGAAAGGAGAAACGATCACTGCGATGGCATGCACAAATGCTGAAAGCAGTTTGTTTTTGCCTCTTTATTGCATTTTAAAAGGTGTGAACAAAAAACCTGAATTCTCAGATGGTATGCCCCGTAGCTCTGTTGTAATCATGAGCAAAAGATCAGCCTATGTCACAGCTGAAATATTTATGGATTAGTTGGAAAACCATTTCGTGCTGCCAAGTAAACCAGCTGGGAAAACTCTTATAATTCTAGATGGTTATGCATCACACATGAACTGTTTCAAGATGCTAGAATTTTCAGTGAATAATGACATTGTTCTCTTGTGCCTTCCAAGTCAAACGAATCATCATCTCCAGCCACTGCACCGCTCCTTTTCCAAGCCATTGAAAACGTACTTCTATCAAGCTGGCCAAAATTGGATGCTGGAAAATCCGAACAGGAAAATCAATAGTCTTAAATTTGATGCACGCCTTTGTCAGGCATGTTCTCATGCAGCAACCACAGCAAATGGGATTGCTGGTTTTCGTGCAACTGGAATTTTCCCATTCAGTGTATCAGCAATTCCAGATCATCCCTTTATTCTTTCTGGAATCGGGATTAGTTCTACTTCACTAACTGACCATAGTAGTCAAACAAGGAATCGATCAGGTGTAATCCTGTGGTCAAACAATAGGCCTGCAGGTCCTCAGCCACGTTCATCCACTGGCCCAAGTTCATCTAGCTCTTACCCTGAAGTGCTAAATCCTAATAATGATAAAAGCCCAAACACATACATAAAACCAAACAAGGTTCCCCATTCAGTAGGCATATCCCAAATACCACAGGTGTAAAACACTCCAAACAAAGCAGCCATACACTGGCCATGGACCTAACTCATCCTCTCCTAGTCATATCAGGCCCTTTCAAAACCAAGATGGAAGTTCTCAAACACACATAGTCCTAACTCCAAACAAGACACTTAACCAAGTATCACCAATACCAAATATGCCTGCAGCGAAACCTTCCAAGAGAAAGCAGTCAGCTCTCTCAATGAACCTGACTTTATCGCCGAGAGGAAAACGGCTGCTCGTCAAACTAAGGCGCAACGAAGGAAATGTTCCTGTGATGAGCCTCAGCATAAGGAAAAGTTAAAAATCAAGTAACTTAAACTTTTTGTCGTCATCATCATCGAATGACAGTTCATTTATTGCGGAACGCAGCGGGGAATCAGAATTTTCCGAAGAAAACGAATGCGTCGAATGCTTGGAAGAGTATGAGAAAACAACATCGACTACAGACTGGATTCAGTGTATTATTTGCTTACGGTGGTTGCATGAAACATGATCAATTGATCAAAATATGTGTTTAGTGTGTGGCAGAATCGAGAACAGTAAATACAGGGCAGCTAGGAAAATGTAATATTCTATTAGCCATCTCTCCCACCCACATTGCGGCATCACATACACCCCTAGTGGGAGAGATGGCCAAGTGTAATGTTTTATTATAAAATATGGTTTTCGTATAGTAAATATTTTTAAAAATACTAACAGCTATACCAAATCAATATTGAATGTGCATAGTCATATTTCATACTATAAAAATTAGAGTTTTCTTTTGACTTGTACGTTTTATTTGGCATCTAAGAAAGGTGCGGTATCTATCCCGACTTTGTGAAGATACTGCGAATAGTCTGCGTAGTGTATTCGCAGTATCTTCACACTTTTTGAATCAAACATTTGGAAAATCGCCCCGTGTATGAAGTGTTTGGTTGTTTCTTAACATGCCATGTATCTCAAGCGCTTTATTTGTGTTAACACGTAAGAACCTTAGTTTTGGTTAAATTGAAATGTCATTTATAATTTATTCATAAATTATAATATTTTATTTATAATTAACAGGAATAAAAACAGTGAGAAAATAGTTGTGTTGGCAATGCTTTGAAAGAAATAATTCTTATGAAAAATATGATTACACTGAGTGCGCACGAAGGCGGTGCGTTGTCCCTCTGGTGTAATTTTCATGACTTGGTTAACCTTTGTTTGCACGAGGTGGAGGAATATCCTGGAAGTGCAACTTTAGCAGGGCTTCAGAAAAGTTGGACGTAACCGCGAATGGACTATAGAAAATGGAGCACACAAACATACACACAAAACAAGCAGTGACAGAAAAGTACGATTTATACTATATATGAACAAAGAATGCGTGCATTTTGTAACACTAAAAATTTTGCTGGATTTTAATTATTTTAATGTATCAAAAATTAATTGATAAGAGTGTTTGATAATAAAATATTCAGCATATTTCCATTTCGGATGATTTTTCTTAAATTGATGTTATGCACATACATTCCAGTTACAGAAATGATAGTTTCCGTAGCTGCAATGGATGTGGACAGAATAATTATTAATCATTAATAATATTATTTGTAAATTATGTTACCAATTTTCATTATGTACAACCAGTGCAATTATTAGGCCTATAATGGTCTTGCTTGATGAAGATTTTTCTACAAAGTGTACATTCTGAACCATTCAAAATGGAAATAAGTTTTAATTTTGATTTAAAACAGGCTTTCATTAATTTATATTTTTTAACATTTAAATAAGTAGATTCTAGCGAAATATTGTACAGTGTTACAATATTTAGACGTTCTTAGTTCATATGCAACGTAAATCGTACTTTTATTACAATTTTGGTTTTGTGTGCACTACTTTTTAATGAGTTCTGCATAGCGTACAATTGTGTGCACTACTTTTTAATGAGTTCTGCATAGCGTACAATTGGGTGCAGTGCTACTTTGGAAACTACTGTACTTATGCCTTTAGATGTATCGACTAGAGAGACTATTGTGACCAAATATGCAGTATGCTTAATAAATACACACTATTACAACACTAACACAGACTTATTAATAATACATTACCATGTAAATTTTGATCAGCCAAAAGTACTACATGTACAACAGATATACATAAGAAACCGAAATATATTACAAACCAGCCACAAAAACGAGACATATGCAAATCTCTGTTAATAATTATTATATGTGTAAAACGATAGATATAATAACTAAAACATTTTGGGAACCTCTTCGACAGATATCGATACGGCAGCTCCAGACCAAGATATTTCAGGCTTGAACCATGAGCAAACTATGGGTGTGTGTGTGTATGTATGTTTAAATGGATACTTTTGTTTGCAAGTTGCCCTTCCTATAACCTTCTTGCCTATATAATTAAGCAAGCTCATTTTTTTAAATAACATACACTCCTACATCCTTTTTACGCATGAGTCATTCATTGTGAATTTTCAGGGTATAGGTTGTTCACGCTAAAATGAGCATATTCGAAAGCCCTGATATAGATCTACTTGTATGCGCGTTGTGTATTCTTCCGCCTTATGTAAAATTAACATTGCCATGGGTCTTGTCACTTTATTCATGCGTCGGTCAAGTTAAACTGTGAAAATATTATAAAAAAATTAAATATCTTATAAATCTGCTCATTTGTACACCTACATACATTAAAGAAACAGAAAGCGAAAGAAATAACTTNATTTTGTCACTTTATTCATGCGTCGGTCAAGTTAAAATGTGAAAATATTAGAAAATTAAATATCTTATAAATCTGCTCATTTGTACACCTACATACATTAAAGAAACAGAAAGCGAAAGAAATAACTTAAGTTATCACATGGTTACTTAACGCTTTTTATTCGACGTTATGATATATAACTACTTTCCCTCCATCGTTACCAACTTTACTGGGCACATGCCACTCAGAGCGCTCCTTAAAATATATACAGGCAGGGGCAGTGCCTTTTTCTAATGTTGATTTCAGAAATGCTCACTTTATCGTGAACAGCCTTTTAGGGAACTGTAGAGGCTTTTACCAACGCTGGGAATTAAAAGCCACCAACTTCTCACCAGTGTAGCCGACTTGGCTCTAATAGACTACCCGGTGAATGTAAGTGTGGTAAAAGCTATACAGCGTCACCAAACATGCTCTGTGAATTCCGTTCACGGTGAACTCAGCACATCTAAAAACCTGAGCTCAATTATTTCTTTCCGCCTACTATGTAACGAACCTAGTGATCAGTATTCTGATATCCAAGACGCATAGGGACTGAGGTGGCGTAGTAGTTAGACTACTCGCCTCCCGCCTAGGCAAACCGGGCTCGATTCCCGGCGCAGTCGCTTTCGGATTTTTGCATGTGGGAATCGTGGAGGACGATGCCTCTGGTCGGCGGGTTCCCTCGGGGATCTCCCGCGCTTCCCAGCCCTTTCATTCCGGCGCTGCTCCATACTCACCTCGCCTCACCCTCATCGGCTCTCAATACCTCGATGTTAAGAGCCGCGCAAATCTCTTCACACACGTACTCTGACTACTACACCACCGCGGCCCCCACCATGGATTTCGAATTTCTTCATACTGAAATTCCAGTTTTTGCCCCCATCAACCTGAGTGTTATTAGTCAAACAGCTCCCTATCAACCAGGGTTGCCAACTTTTTCATATTTGTCGTAAGAGACACTCACTACAACTCGATACGCATCTGATTCCAATAAAGTGATCAAGGGAAATTATTACTAAAAATATAATTTTAGATGTTTTCTGTAACGTGTAAAAATTAGTAGTAAACATCAATCAACATTTTCTCTGAACATATACAACAGCAAAATATTAGATCCACATATAATTTTGTGGTTTCAAATAGTAGTTTTTCATCACTTTGTATGCTTACAAAACATTCTGCCATTGAGAAAGAGCAGCAGCATAAACACACCTGTAATTACGGAAGTGGTAAATTACAGTAACTGTGTTTACTAATATTCCATTTAATTTCGAATAATTTTGATACACATGACGTTTGTGATGTACGACGACCCATCCTATATCCATACGGGATAATTCATTCAGCTCCAAGATCCGAGAAATCCCGTTCAGTACGGGACAGTTGGCAACTCTACTCTCAACCCGGTGGCCGGGACTGTGTGCTAACTGCCAGACGAAGCCATGCTTTCTAAACCCAAATCAATGATATTGGTCAGTAAAATTCTAGACACAGAAAGACAGTTAAGATGCTTTTGTAGGCTTAGCAGTCAACTGAATGAACTGCGAGACAGTGTCTTGAGTTGATATTCATCGTCAGATCTGAACACATGACGTTAAGTTGTATTTTTTTTTCACTCGTGATTTAGATGGAATATTTACTATCCTGCTCACAATAATTACATTATATATGCATATATGTATGCATATTTTATCTACATCAAACAAATCTAATTTGAAATTCTTTAAGAATTTCCGGAGGAGTTAGGAGTTTCGAACCTCCACTAAAAGAATGTGCATTTCTATAGTGATTTTTCATAACAACCTCTCTACTCATTATTCTATTTTAACACGTGATTTCAATTTATATAACAGCAAACGAACAGCCGCGCAAATTAAAATTATTCCATTATTTGAAAATAAATATGTTTTGTGCATTTTAACTACTTTCCCTAGTTTAAATGTGACTTAATTTAAGTTCAGAGGTTTCAGTTTATGAGATTACAACATTACAATGTCACAAAGCGAAATTGAAAATAGTGAAACGAAGCTGCCACTGATTTTCGCTGTTTTTGCTCCATCTACAATGCTTAATGGGCAGATAATCCGATATTCATTCAAGGAAATCAATGGTATGAGGACCGTATGTCGTTGCTCTCTTTGTTAACGCTACTGGTAACACAAACACCCAGAACCTTCTGAAAAGCGTATGAACGCTTGCAAAAAATGGGTATAGAAACTGTTAAGAAAATTCTAGACATCTGGTGGGGCTGGCTTTGCCACGTCAATTAATGTTGTCCCTCTTGTATCTCTGCTACACATATTTTTTTTATTATTCTAGAAGTTATGTGCTACTAAGTTCCGGTAGTTCCGGCAGCTATACGGTGTTGAGTAAACTTCTGCGACGTCACGCTCATTCGCTAGCAATGGCGCATACGGCAGAACCAACAAGTGCCGAGAGTTTTTTTTTTTTGTATTAAAAATTGTCCGCATTAAAATTATGGCATGAAAATAGTAAAAATTGCAACTGTCTTAACAGTAGCATCAAAATAATAAATTTCTCTATCAACGCTTCTACTTAAAAATGTTTTAACTTATTGCGTATTTGTCTTAAAGAATTACTTTGTCTTGGAAACAAACACACAACGAGAAACTTGGGCAAAAACGTTCCATACTTGAAAATATATACTCACCACTGTTATTCCTAGGCGTTAGAATCAAGGACTCGACATCTTGAAAATCTTTTATCTTCATACCAAGGAGCGGACGTGCAGGCAGAGAATAAGCTCTGGAAAAATTGCAAGGTTTCACTTGTTTTATTTTGGAAACATTTTAACACCTATAGTATTTGTATTGTCCAAGTTACAGGTTATTTTAAAAACAGAAAATGCCATGTCCAGTTAGTTCATCCCTTATAAAAATTTACATTACAACGACGACGCAGTTTAGGGGGGAACATTTCAGAAAAAGTGTTGGATTTCAGTGGGAACATCAAATTTACTTTCTGGCAGCCTTATTTTATGGAATAATAATGTTTATCTACGTTTATCCGTAGAGTTGATTCAGGATCTTGCCCCAATAGGTGCCTGGGATGGGGATGCAAAACGCCTAGCGTAAAACTATCCCAAAGTCAGCAACCCATGTTCGAACTCACTGCCTACAACATGAACCAGTACACTCGAATAACATAGCATAATAGACTTCTGAAATGATACATTACACCCTATCCAGACAATTTGGTACAATGATCAGATTACCTAGCTGCTGATTCAAAGGTCACGGGTTTGACTCCCGGGATGAATTATTTTCTTGTACGGAAAGTTGCCTTTTCTGGCCCAGGGCTAAGTACTATTGTAATTTCACCCTCCTACTATGAAAGATAACTGCAAACCACAGCAGAATAATTCTGCCGCAGTAGGTCTTGGGCATGTAAACAGGACTTACAGATTGATTATCTATATTCGTCATCATCATCATTAAACATAATCAACCATCATCCACCGTCATCGTAAATCAGAATCGTCATAGTTGTCATTGTCATTGTCATCATCGTCTTAACGGTCATAATGATCATAATGATCAACCATCATCAACCATTGACAGTTATCGTCATCATGGTCATCGTCATCATCGTGATAATCACCATCATCAGCATCATCAACATGATTATTATCCTATATTGAATATGTATGTATAGAGATTAGAGTAAATTTACTTGGTTGTTTCTTGGATGGAAGCAAGTAAATGTTTTCTTGAGACTGGTCGGACATGACCGATGTGCTGTCGGGTAGGCAGCAGTCTTCACTGTGCACCACCTTATTGTGTTATATGGTAGCCGAAATTACATCTGAACGCATGTAATTCACACAGTTGCCAACATAATATTACCAACGTAAGTTTTGTAACTAATAAAGAAAATGTTTACAGTGAAACAGTAATTACCTAAATTATGGCCGGCCAATCCTGGTTTCAAAATACGTTATATTTAGCTTCCGTTCGATTATATTCGTGTGCCAAATTTAAGGGTTATGTAAGTTAGTGCCTTTAAACCTACATGAGGGGCAAGAAATTGCATTAGTTTAGTTCGACAGCACATAAAAAGACATCTGTAACAACTTGTTACCCATTCTGCATTCGGAAGTCCGTCTGGCAATAACAGGCTACGTGATGTCATATNAGACATCTGTAACAACTTGTTACCCATTCTGCATTCGGAAGTCCGTCTGGCAATAACAGGCTACGTGATGTCATATCACCAAAGAGGGATAAGAGATTATGTAGCAGTTACTGGGCGATAGAGTGCCATCACTGCATCAAAACGACCCGAAAAGGCTGGAGGTTTCGGGGAGGTACTAGACACCTCGCATTACGATGCTCATGTGGGTCTCAAGCAAGATGTGAGATCAGGGCGTCTGGCCGGTATAAATGGCCGATTCCCCCAGTTTCCAGGCAGACATNAGACATCTGTAACAACTTGTTACCCATTCTGCATTCGGAAGTCCGTCTGGCAATAACAGGCTACGTGATGTCATACCACCAAAGAGGGATAAGAGATTATGGAGCAGTTACTGGGCGATAGAGTGCCATCACTGCATCAAAACGACCCGAAAAGGCTGGAGGTTTCGGGGAGGTACTAGACACCTCGCATTACGACGCTCATGGGGGTCTCAAGCAAGATGTGAGATCAGGGCGTCTGGCCGGTATAAATGGCCGATTCCCCCAGTTTCCAGGCAGACATNGGGTCTCAAGCAAGATGTGAGATCAGGGCGTCTGGCCGGTATAAATGGCCGATTCCCCCAGTTTCCAGGCAGACATTCGGCAGTTCTCGCCAATGTGGATGGGTGTTGTCAACCACAAACAAGAAATATGCACCCAGTGCAACTCCAAAAAGTCCGACGCGCTCTTTCCGTACATCTGACTTATTAAAGAGACACATCGACGCATATGGAGAGATGTAGTGAAGTCAGTGTGGTACCACCTCAGAATAAGATTCGCCATATCCATAATGGTTCTCTTTATTGATGTTAGCTGGTCTTTATGTGATCCCTTGTTTTCGCCATATGTAAACAAGATGCGAATCAGTGCAAATAGACGAGACTCGTTCTTAAACACAACACAGGCCACTAGTCCCTGGACTACGCTCGGTGTACTCTGGACCGTGCTACTCGTGCATTTTTTTTCTGGTAACAGTCGTTGGAATGATTCTCGCAGGATCTGACATCCAATCTCACTTGATACAAGCATTGCTATTAAGTTTGCCATACCTGAAAATTCTCGTTTCTGTGGCTGAGTCTCAGTTTCCTGGCAGGGTTTTCTGTTGTGTTCCGATTGTGTTGNATACCTGAAAATTCTCGTTTCTGTGGCTGAGTCTCAGTTTCCTGGCAGGGTTTTCTGTTGTGTTCCGATTGTGTTGTCTGGCAGTAAGAGCCAAATAACTGTCTCATTGTGGCGTAGTACTGATTAGAAGTGGACTAATGAAATATCGACTAACATTTATCCCCTATTGAACCTCCAGACCCTGGAAATGACCCATGGGACACACAGGTATTGCGTCATCATCTTCTGAGTTTGACCTGTGTCCAGTTGCCCGATCATTCTATTACCATACAGCGTCGTTGATACGTGTTTTTGAGACATTGCAGTCGGATGCACGTCAGTCACATAGCTGAAGCACGCACCCTTCTCATTCCTCTATGTTTCATCTATTGCAGCAACACACAATACGGCAGAGCTAGATGCACTGAGAGAAACGTTTGTTCCAGACAACAAACCACTTGTTTGTATAGGTAGAAACCAGACAAATTCGCGGGTTCAATGACCTGCATGCTAGACTCTGCAGTCTTATGTACAAATATGTCGATATCAACTGTACACTGGCTGTCTGCTGTCACAGTGGAAGGCGACAATTGGACACCGTTCTCCAGGAGGTGTCAAACAAAGTGTGGGCCAATAGCTAAAGTTATATAAACGCACGTGTTTGGAATTCTAGTTTGGCTCAAAATTAATCCACGAATTCTTCAGGTCTCTATGTATAGGGCAAACATTTATTTAGCTATCCCAACAAAATGAATTGTTCGGTAAACAAAACTTGAAATGCAACAAAATTAATTTTTCTCATCTAAGAAAGTACACACTTAAATAAACAAAGNGTTCGGTAAACAAAACTTGAAATGCAACAAAATTAATTTTTCTCATCTAAGAAAGTACACACTTAAATAAACAAAGCCTCTGTTGAACAAAAAAAAAATTGCATTGTCAACGAAATATTTAGTTGAATAAACTGCATATATTTGTTTGGCCACTCATTTGATTGTCTTCGTTCAAAAATACAGTTCGAAAGTATGTTTGTAATTTTCGTGACAATTAGGATAGTAACAACGTTTGTTAGTGCATTTATCGATGCTTAATAAAATTCCCAATAAAACAAGTTAATCAGGAAACTAAAAAGAAAATCTGAAAAACACGAATTATTTATTTACGCACGTTGTCCAGTNAATAAAACAAGTTAATCAGGAAACTAAAAAGAAAATCTGAAAAACACGAATTATTTATTTACGCACGTTGTCCAGTTTTTGCATGTAGGTATTTAAAAACATTCTGACTTCATCATTAGTCAATTTAGCCGAGGTTGCTACGGCGTAGAGTACGGGTATCAATGAACTAAATTCGAATCTGGGTCGAGCATTGTGTTTATTTTTGTTTATTAACAGGAACTGGTTAAGGCACGTAGAGCCAACCAAATCTTACAGTTTCGGGCAACCGAATAAGAACAACAAAATAATGTGGTTTCAAAAACCAAATGTTTTATTGCACCCATACAAACAATTAATATGGTTGGACCAAATAAACTTTGCTTGTTTCAACAAAACCATTAATTCAATGATGGAGCAGTGGAAACACGTTCGGGAGGACCTGAGTTTGAATCCCTGTCCAGCCATAATGATTTCGTCTACAGACCGTGGCCGATTCCCTATCTACTCCGTGCTATGTGCGTCTGTTGGTGTTTACAGCCCATATTTATAGAGATGGCCTATAAATCGCATCCTGCTACTTTGTCACANCTATGTGCGTCTGTTGGTGTTTACAGCCCATATTTATAGAGATGGCCTATAAATCGCATCCTGCTACTTTGTCACCGATATTTCCTTGTCACAGTATACACTGGAGTGCCAAAAAAAAAACTGATATAGGCGTGCGTATGCAAATAACAGAGGTATGGAACCAATCAGAGTAACGCGATGCGGTCGGCAGCGTCTATATAAGACAACAAGCGTCTGGAAAAGTTGCTAGATCGGTTACTGCTGCTACAATGGCAGGTTATCAAGATTTAAGTGACTTTGAACGTGGTGTTATAGTCAGCGCACGAGATATGGGACATAGCATCTCCGAGGTAGTGATAAAATTTGGATTTTCGCGTACGACCATTTCACGAGTGTACCATGAATATCGTGAATCCGGTAAAACATCAAATCTTCGACATTGCTGCGGCCGGAAAAGATCGTGAACGAACAGGACAAACAACGACTGACAAGAATCATTAAACGTGACACATATGCAACCCTTTCTCAAATTGGTGCAGATTTCAATGCTGGGGCATCAACAACTGCCACCGTGCGAACTATTCAACGGACGATCATTGATATGGGCTTTCGGAGCTGAAGGCCCACTCGTGTACCGTTGTTGACTGCACGACACAAAGCTTTTCACCTCACTTGTGCCCACCAACACCACCATTGGACTGTTGATGACTGGAAATATGTTGCCTGATCTGACGAGTCTCGTTTCCAATTGTATAGGGTGGATGGACGTGTACAGGTATGGAAACATCCTTATGAATCCATGGACTCTACATGTCAACAGGGGACTCTTCAAGCTGGTGGAGGCTCTGTCATGGTATGGGGCGTGTGCAGTTGGCGTGAAATGGGACCCCTGATACGTCTAGATACGACTCTTACAGGTGACAGATACGTAAGCATCCCGTCTAATCACCTGCCCCCCTTCATGTCCATTTTGCATTCTACCGAACGTGGACAATTCCAGCAGGACAATGCGACACCCCACACGTCGATAGTTGCTGCCGAGTGACTCCAGGAACACTCTTCTGACTTTAGGCACTTACATTAGCCACCTAAATCACCATACATGAAAATTATTGAGCATATCTGGGATGCCTTGCAACGTACTGTTCAGAAGAGATCTCCACCGCCTCGCACTCCTATCGATTTGTGGACTGCCCTGCAGGATTCATGGTGTGAATTGCCTCCTGCATACCTTCAGACATTAGTCGAGTCCATGCCACGTCGTCTTGCGGCACTTCTGCGTGCTCGCGGGGCCCCTACACGATATTAGGCAGGTGTACCAGTTTTTTTTTGCTCTTCAGTGTTTATCTGCCACAAAGTCATTTAAGTATCTGTGACTGAGATATCGCAATGACATACGATCACAGCTTGCGAAACGAACTGTGATAAGTGTAGCAGTTTCTTCTTTCATAGTTTATTTCATAGACTAAAGATGAGGATAGACCGACCTCGCTAGCTGCGCACAACCAGTCTCCGTGTCCCAACATTGAACTGCTTTTCTGCCAACACGACTAGCAAACACGGCGTGGATTGGATTTGAGGTTAGAATACTGTTTAGTAAACAAGTGCTTTGATATGTTTTTATACTTCCTCTACCCAATTTGTAATGCAGTTTGATTAAATTCAAATCGGTAAAAGTATTTTATTAATATAATAGTTAATAGTGCTTGTCATTTAAAATTTGGGATGTAAACAAATTCGTTCCTTATTTTAAACATGTGACTTTGACAGTTGTGTATATTTGGAGTAGGACAATGTTGGGTACATGTGCAGAAAACAAATTATTTGGTCTACATCATATTTAGTCTATGGTTTATTTCAGCTGCCTGTGACATGTGACAGCGTCACTGCTATCCTTCTACTAGAGTTTCTATGTTTTAATAATTATGGACAGTGTTTGGTGCTTGGTACAGCCCCCCCCACCCCCTCCTCACAATCTCTCTCTTAATAATTATTTGCAAGTTAAAAATATTAATTTATATTTTAATTATTAGTATTCAATATCTTGTAGACTAAAGTAAAATTTGTCAGGTACGAAAAAATTACAAAACCTCAGAAAATGAAATATTATTAAAAATAAGACATAATACACATGTTTTCAAATCAACACTGGTAATGCTATTATAACTCAAGTTGTGTACTGGTGTTTTTAAAATCAACAGTGGTAATGCAATCATCACCTCTGTTAATGACTTTCATTTTTTAAAATTTTTTATTACTGTGACATATTCACAGATATAAGTCACAGTATATCACAGTTTAAGTAGTAACAGATACTTGAAAATATCGGCTAAGCTCAACTCTACTTGTTTTGGAGGAGACCTGCCTGAAGAAGTGATCCCAGGCGTGGGAGGCGGCGACCGCCGACGGCGCCGGAGAGGGGCTGCGTCGCCTCCTCGCCAGGACGACCTTCTGGATGCGCACGGCGGACGTCACGCAAGTGGCGCCCGGCGTCTCGGCGCCCCCCGACGACGACCTGCTGCGCCTCATATCGCTCGCGCTTCAACGCCTCCTGCGACAACAACACCTGTGACCTGCAAACTATCTGCTTCCTCGAGGAAACACTGATTGGCAGCAAAATAATGGATATTCCCAATTGCGTGGGAAATAATCGGGGAGTGTGTAGTACACCCCAAAAAAAACACAAAGCGTCCAAACGATCACATTTCTAAAAGTCTATGGTTTACTAGTTACGGACCTTCCAACATTTTACCACGCGTATTGGTAATAGTCGATCTTTTACGAGAAGTGCCTGTTAATGCGAGGGAAGGGAGGAAAGAGATTTGGGCGGATCTTAACAGCGAGGTCTTGAGAGCCGATGAGGTTTAGAGAGGTGAGTATGGAGCAGCGTCAGAATGAAAGGGCGGAGAAAGCGGGTGATCCCCCACCGACCAGCGGCATCGTCCAGCATAAATAATCCCACATGCGAAAATCTGGGAGTGAACCGGTCGGGGATTGAACCCGGTTGGCCTTGGTGAAAGGCGAGCAGGCTAACCGCTCAGCCACCGCGGCCTCTACCTGTTAATGTTGGGAGGTAACGAAGTATTTACAACAATCAGAAGGAGATACACAGAACCCAGCTACTGCTGTTAAAACGCACTCATATTTGCATGTATGTAGTTGTTAAAGAAATTTATATAAAGTGTTCTAAGGTTTTCAATATACATTTGTATTTTTATAATTTAAGTTAAAGACACCAATATTAAATATTAGCTATTTAAATATGAAACGCATACAATATTACTTCATTTTGTAAGTGGAGATTTTACACAGTTGTGTAGATGACATAAATAAACGCCGATAATTTGACTTACGACACTATATACTGATGGTGTGAAAATATGTACACACGTTCCTCCATCATTAAGGTGGCCGCCTGGGTAGGCCACCGAACTGTGTGCAGAGCTCCAGCAGAAAACTTTGTATTAAAAAACCGTGCAACGTGTCTGAGTGAGGTCTGCTTACGAATAGCATTTAAGAAACGTTAAGCGTATGTATATGTTTTTCAATTTCTCCATTTCTCTCTAAAGCATGTTTTTGTTACATTTAATATGGCTCAAACGGGTGTTTTCACTGTCATTTAAAGGTATAAACATTCCAGTAGAAAACATTTAAAAAAAAGAATAGGGACGTGCATCAAACTTTGATTTTTTATTATTACGTTATAAAATGGTAGAATCTCCGATAAAAGTCTCGCAGAGACGTTTAATTGACGGCAAAACTGCACGCCAGTTCAGTGCTTTGCGCGTAGAGGCGAAGAGAGATTTGATGCGCATATATGTCGCCCCTAGCGCTCCCACGCTTTTAGGCCTCAGGCCTGCAAAATTCCTTCAAACAGGCTGCCACCTTAAGAAACTCATCTCGTACTACCCTCTCCAACCTAAATATATATTTGATCCTCAATGGCTTCCTCCTTTCTGTACATGTATGTTATGTGGCCGAAGTCTTCTCCCTTTCCGTGTATGTCGTCACCAAGAACGTACTCAAAAAATATTACTGTATAAATTTCCTGATTCGCCTTCCCTTTCCTTGTATTATCGAAGCTGATTGGACATCAAACGCCTTCCGCTTGATTAGGTACGCTTCCAGTCTCTCTACTGCAAGTCGCCCGTCATGGAAGCAGGGAAATATTTTTAAGTTATGTCAAAACCGAAAAGAAAGGAAATAGGTTATTTAAATTTGTTTTACTCCAACTTGTGGTACAAAGACCTACATGAAAAAAAAACCCTAAGTTTCAAAATTATAAGGGANAGCTCCAGCAGAAAACTTTGTATTAAAAAACCGTGCAACGTGTCTGAGTGAGGTCTGCTTACGAATAGCATTTAAGAAACGTTAAGCGTATGTATATGTTTTTCAATTTCTCCATTTCTCTCTAAAGCATGTTTTTGTTACATTTAATATGGCTCAAACGGGTGTTTTCACTGTCATTTAAAGGTATAAACATTCCAGTAGAAAACATTTAAAAAAAAGAATAGGGACGTGCATCAAACTTTGATTTTTTATTATTACGTTATAAAATGGTAGAATCTCCGATAAAAGTCTCGCAGAGACGTTTAATTGACGGCAAAACTGCACGCCAGTTCAGTGCTTTGCGCGTAGAGGCGAAGAGAGATTTGATGCGCATATATGTCGCCCCTAGCGCTCCCACGCTTTTAGGCCTCAGGCCTGCAAAATTCCTTCAAACAGGCTGCCACCTTAAGAAACTCATCTCGTACTACCCTCTCCAACCTAAATATATATTTGATCCTCAATGGCTTCCTCCTTTCTGTACATGTATGTTATGTGGCCGAAGTCTTCTCCCTTTCCGTGTATGTCGTCACCAAGAACGTACTCAAAAAATATTACTGTATAAATTTCCTGATTCGCCTTCCCTTTCCTTGTATTATCGAAGCTGATTGGACATCAAACGCCTTCCGCTTGATTAGGTACGCTTCCAGTCTCTCTACTGCAAGTCGCCCGTCATGGAAGCAGGGAAATATTTTTAAGTTATGTCAAAACCGAAAAGAAAGGAAATAGGTTATTTAAATTTGTTTTACTCCAACTTGTGGTACAAAGACCTACATGAAAAAAAAACCCTAAGTTTCAAAATTATAAGGGAAAACTGAACGAAAAGTAGAACATTTAAACAGCCTCAAGGAAATTATTTTCTTTATAAGAAAATTTTTAGAGTGGATTATAGAATGGATTACATTAATGACAAATATAGCGATAGCCAGTGCATGTTACCGACTGGAGCGTTGATAACATCGGCTGCAGGCGATGATCATCGCTAAAAGTAGATACAATAAAACTAATTTCCTGTGTAACTAAAACGAAGATACAACTGGTTTACGCGATTTGGATTTGAGGTATGCTCCTTTGAACAGATACCTTGCTTTTCTTTGTAACTGCAGTTTTCAGAGCTAGGAAACGGTATTATTTGAATTCGCGATATTTATTTTACACTTACCACTTTATCCAATATTACATTCATTATGAAATATTTCAATTCTATTTTTAAAGCCTGTTTTCCGGTGTGATTTGGGAGAAATATGTTCACATTTTTACTCATTTCCGCTTGAATTTTATAAATTTTGGCGTGGGCGATTTTGACAGTATAATTAATTTCAAACCATGGGTGTAACGTATTTCACCCAGTTTTTGAATGCCTTAGAATACGCAAACGAGGCCACAAAAAAATCGCACAGCGGCGAAGGCGTGTTATTCAGCGTGCGTACGTCCGGCTCGAGATTTCGCCTCGCAATAACTAGCCAACCAGCGTCAACCACGTGCCACAAGACAGACGCAGCACTCAAAGCTTCAGAAAACACGTGGCAGACAATACATCTATCGCACGAATCCTTTCAGATGCTGCTGTAGCAAGGTGTTTGTTCAAGATCTCCGCTTCGCCCCTTTGGCAGAAACTCTTCGTTTTCGCGTCATAATTTCGGATTCATGGTAAGTACTGACAATGCACTGTTATAGAACATTTACGTTTTACGAGTTGTTTAGTATTTTTGCGCCTTATTTTAATTTTGCGTTATCTACATGTTGTAAAAAGTCGAGAACATATTTATATATTATCAATAAGTTCTCGACATTTCACAACAAGCAGATAACAGACAATTAAAATTACGCACAAAAATATTAAACAACTCGTAAAATGTAAATTTTCTACTATCGCACATTGTCAGTAATTAGTAGAAATTCAAAATTATGGCGCGAAAAAGATTAATTTACGCAAAAGGGATGAAGCCGAACCTAAATGCTCACGGAGACCTTTTGCTACACAATTTATTATTGATTTATAAATTATTGGGGCACACTGAGAACCCACGTTCCCTGTTTGAATGAGCAGGCGTCCCAGATAATTAGAAAACAGGCGAATACCGACACCTATAGTATATTCGCGGTTTCTTCGCACTTTTTGGATAACATTTTTGAAAAATCTCCCCATGTATGACGTGGTTGGTGGTTCCCTGAATATGTCATATATAACAAGCGTTTTATACTTGTGTTTGCATTAATGTACCTTTTTTTGGTTAAATAGAATTTATTTTTATATTTTAAATATAAATTATAAAATTTCATTTATAATTAGTATGAATAAAACCAGCGAGAAAGTAGGTGTGGCGGTAAATTCCTAGTAAGAAATAGTTCTTATGAAAAATATTATTACACCGAGTGCGCACGCATGCTGTCCCTCCGGTGTAATTTTCTAAGCTTCGTTAGCACGAGGCGGATGAATATCATAGAAGTAGAACTTTGGCAGGGCTTCAGAAAAGTTGAAAGTAACCGTGAATGGACTATATACGAGTGTCCTTTTCATATAACAGGTGCGTAGGAGCACATGAAACGTCAAAAATTCACACACAAACATCGCTAGAAAGGTTCCGAAACTCGGGTAGGTCGTCGAGTGGTCGAAATGCGGATCTCAGGAGACGTAAATTACGGAGGTGGTGGCTACGATCCTGGTCAACGACATCGAGTGGCGGTCATATTGGATATTAGTGACCTTGACCCCTGACGATGTTGACTTTGACCCCGGGATGACATTGAAATGATCCTGAAAGATAAAATTCTACGAGAAATTCTAAAAATATTTTAATCTGAAATAAAGGTTTCTGCCAAAAGTAGTGATTTTGTACTTATTCGTTAAATTCTTGAGAGACTACGTCAAGGTCATCTGAATATTTTTTGGATGGTAAAATTTTCCGAGGTTATAAATTTTTATTGAAGTTCTTTGAGATATGCATGTACAGGATGAGATTATAACCGTGGAATGNATTTTCCGAGGTTATAAATTTTTATTGAAGTTCTTTGAGATATGCATGTACAGGATGAGATTATAACCGTGGAATGTTCGTGATCATTTGAACAGAGTGCTGATGAGGTCACTACTGGATTATTACCTCAAATAATTTTTATACGATTAAAATTATATTATAAATTGAAAGAAGCTAAAAATGTTATTTTCAGATTTTAACTATGCAGCTCCAGGCCACATAAATTTAAACAAGAATGTAAACAACCCTATGTTATTATTATTACTTAAATAAAAAGAATTCACGTAATTTTTAAAATGTTTGCACTATTTACTATTATTTGATTTTGACTGTGACGTCACCGTTATATATTCTATCAATTCCAAGTGCATGTTAAAGACACAAAAATTATTGCCTCTACAGAGTTAGAAATGAAGCGGAAATCCCTTGCGATACGCTACAAATTTTTTGTTGGACAAAAAAGGTCTTACTGTGTCAAAATTACATGGGGAGCTTAAAATGTAAAAATGCATGTTGTTGCGACTGTTACAGACACAAGATTTTCGTCCCTAACCAAATGCATGCTGTCTTATCTGACTGTGACGGAGACTTTCTTCCTACAAACTATATATTTCTGATAATTTTGGTGACACTTCCGATTTGTTTAACGACAGCATATTGATCTTATACAACTCTTAGGTGCACAACGACATGGTTAACAAATAGGATGTGTCAGAAAACACTGAATGGATTGTGGTTTCTAAATATCCAGAGGCGTAATTGTTAACGAGGGCAAAGTAATCGAGAAGTTCACCGAAAAAGAAAACGCTATTGAAGGTTTGAGTTTGTCGTCTGTAATTATAATTTTTATAGCTTAAACTGTACGTCCCATGAATAACTTTAATATTAACTATATGGTTTAGTTTTAATATTGAAGTTAATTATATTTTTATTAGTTGCAAATATCCTAAATGTATTTTTTTTTATTAATATTTCGTGATGTTATCTTAATTTTAATAATTTAAATGTTGTGCAAGCTAAATAAAACGTTCAAATTGGTCGAATGTTTTTACAAAATTATTTACACTTTTTGCTCAAAAATAAAGTAGGCCTAGTGTCAGAAAATCACACATTAATTTGTAATGAAATAAGCTTAATTACAGGGAATTTTTAATATTGAAAGAAAAAAAAATTCACTGAGGAGAAACCTCTGGAACCTCAGTTTTGGAAGTCCTTAGCAAGGCTCTGATTTTGATAGCAACACTCTCTCCCCCAACCAAAAAATAAATCCTTTGCACTTTCGATTGCTTCCTCCGAAAAATTTGTCTGCGTACGCCACTGTCTAGCAGAGTCTGTTACAATAATAAATGATAGTAAAATTACAAAATAATCTAACCAAATGAGAGGTAGCACAGCAATTAATAGTGTATGCTAAATAAAAATATTTATTAGACATATAATTGTATTAATTCATAATGTTAAAGTGGCGAGTCTACTGCCCTAGGGACCATTTGGGCCTAATCCCCGTTGTAACTAAAAATTCTCGAGTACCGAGTCGGTTAGCAATATTGGTTTAGAAGGTACTGTAATTTGTAGGTCCCATCGTATGTAGTATATGTGTATAACCGTAATATTTAAAACTGAAAATTTGACCTTTTTTTTTGTAATGCATTAGTTGCCTTGCAACAAAGATTTTCAAATATTTTCAAGCAATTGCTGTTTCGCGGTTAACTGGGAACCTTTGAAATCATCTTTTGAAAACATCTCCCTGCCATTACCTGCACAAATTTTAAAGGAAAAGTTAACTGATAAGTTCATTAAAGTTGGCAGCAATATAAGAAAAATAGTTCTATGTCTTAACGTCGTACTGGAAGCGTGATTTAAAAATTTTCAGATAGTGAATATTTTTTATTTCCGTTGTTTAATGCGCATACGAGTAAGAATTTTTCATACAAATTACATATTTGGATTTATAACGAACGCATAGTTACACTTGGTCAGCGCATGCATTTTGATCATGTTCATTTTACATGTGGTGGATGGATACAAGATGCGCAGAAAAGTAGATCCTAAGAAGGCCTTTGAAAATTGATCAACCANATTTTACATGTGGTGGATGGATACAAGATGCGCAGAAAAGTAGATCCTAAGAAGGCCTTTGAAAATTGATCAACCACAAACAGTATTTAGCAATACAAACATGTCTGGGAGAGAATGCTTAGTAGAGTAACCTAATAAAAATTCATATGTCAACATGCAAAATTGTTGCTATAAATGGCAGAAAATCATTGGATTTGCTGACCTCCGTAACAGAGGTTTCTAAGGTGATATTCGGTTCATGAGGATCCGGGTTTGATTCCTGTGTGTGCGCCGTTTTTACGTGTATGGGAAAGTATCTTTAGTATGTGATAGCAGTATTATGATGTGACTCCCAGACGTTATAAAAGACGGTAATTAAACATAAGTGTGTAATTGCCTCCAAGAGGCTGAACGTGCAGGGAGGGTAAAGGAGGCCGGAGCTTCAACGCAGGCGAGACAGCTCCCGGAAGCCGGTGAATATAATGCGAAAGTTATCAGGTACGGTGTCACGTGCCGAGGGCATGTTTATGAGCAGCCTGAGGGTTGGCAGGGCTAATAGAGGGGCGTGCCCACCACACCATGGCGAATGGGGGGCAGGGGTGTGCGCGATCGATACTGCGAGGAGGT
>NQII01000639.1:90389-132784 GCA_002778355.1 Clitarchus hookeri
GGGCTCCCCGATCCTCTTCCGGGGTCCGGGCCGGCCGGGGGTGCCGCCACCATCGTCCCCCGCACCTGGCTCTCTCCCGCCTCGCGTAGATTCCAGGTGACGTCAGCTGGCACCTGCTCTCCGACGAAGACGCTTGTTCACTGTCAAATGAACGCTCCATAAATCAACTGGTGAGCCGCATACACGAGGACGTTTCAATAAAGACGGTAGAGCTGAGTTGAAATATTTAGAAGACGTCATCTACCGTCTTCAGCGCCGTTCGGGGATGAATTGGGGAGAAGATGGATCAACGACAGGATATAAGGTCGATGTAGTACCCGAAGAAAACCCACCAATTATGATCACGCTAGGAATCACTTTTCAGGGAAGGGATTCCAAAAATGAATAGAGATGATAACAACAGCAAGGTGCTGATGCATGACATCACGTTTACATGGGATGACTGCTGGCCACGCGCGCAACATTATTTCGAGTGGTGGGTGGCAAAGAGGTTATGTTAACGGACGCTTCACTTAACGATTGCAATAGAACAACGCACCGTAGTGTGCTTTCTGTGAGCAGAGGGGGAGTAAAGCCTTCGGAAAGCCATCGCCGTATGTTGGCGCAGTGAGGAGCACGCTTGATTAATCTCTTTGAGGTCGGGTAGAACAAGTGTGGCTGACGAAAGCCGACCCCATCGATGCCGTGCACGGAAGATCACATTCAGAGAGCAGGTGCCTTGATCAGGGATACCGACGAACCCCTGCGGCGGAAGTGGCAGCCATCTTATCAGTGATGTATCTGCACAAGCCACCGGGCATGAGGAATTGGATTATCGGAAAGTTTGTGCACATAGCGGCATACAGCTCAGCATGAGCAACAGTGCGACGATTTTGCGACCCGGTTCCTCCATAGTTATAGTCTAGTCGTGGTTCATTCACAATTATTTAATCAAACCTTTGAAAAATAATCCCATGTATGGCGTGTTTGGTTGTTTCCT
Organism: Clitarchus hookeri; assembly: GCA_002778355.1. Taxonomy (NCBI): domain Eukaryota; kingdom Metazoa; phylum Arthropoda; class Insecta; order Phasmatodea; family Phasmatidae; genus Clitarchus; species Clitarchus hookeri. The sequence goes on from NQII01000639.1 coordinate 91,369, forward strand.
AAATATACTACGTATCATAAGCGTTTTATGCTTCTCTTAATACAAAAGTGCCTTATTTTTATTAATTCAGACCTTTTACTTATATTTTATTTATAAATTATAACATTTCATCAGAAACTAATATGAATAAAAACAGCACGGAAACACGTGTCTTGGTAGCGCCTAGTAAGAGATAGTTCTTATGTAAAATATAATATAACTGAGTGCGCACGAATACGGTGCGTTGTCTTTTTGTGTAATTTACTAAACTTAGTTAAGCTTGGTTTGCACAAGGCGGAGAAATATCCTGGAAGTAGAACTTTAGCAGGGCTTCAGAAAAGTGTGAAGTAACCGTGAATGGAGTATACGAAGAAGATACCAGTATATCGGAACGAGGCGAACGAGACATGGGCCCACCACTACGAACCGGAGAGCAAGAAGTAAACGCGAAGTGGAAACGTCTCTAGTCCCCAGTTCGGAAGAAATGTGGACGGCAGAACTTCCGTTAGGAAACTGACGCCAGCGACCTTTTAGGGTATTAAGGGGCCTATTCTGACGGCGTTTTACCCCACAAGATGAAACAGCGAGCAGTGGTCTACAATGTTTTTGCTTTGCTGCAAGACCAACAGAAAGCCGCAATTTATCGCACACGCAGAGCGCTGCTGTTTAAAAAGCGCTGCTGCTCCACGAACACGCATAACATAACGCAACAGCAATAGTTGCGGCTACACAACGGCTTGAACTTGAATTGCTTCCGCGCCCCTCTTACAGCCCAGATATGGTGTTGCCCGATACTCACATTTTGGCCCAATGAAGCAGAAACTGCGCTATAGCAGGTTCAACTCGGATGGTGAGGTCCAGCACACCGGGTGGAGAAGGGTGGAGAAGCTCGTTGAACGACGGAGCAAGTTGTTATGATGTTATGAGGCCTTAGCTGAACGGCCTGCCTGATCACACCTTCAAACATTAAACCAGGACACCAGCGTGGTTGCAACCACACCTTGCGAAGACAGTTGCAGAAATCCCCTCCACCGGCCAGTAAACGAGGAAGAGAATATTAAACAACGCAACTGATATAGGCCAGCGTTAACACTGTGAGCGGCGTCTTTAGTCGTTGACCCGACCAGAGAAAAGACCACTGAAGTTGGGTGTGTCCGGCCGTCGTTAACCGCCTCCTAGAATTAGCCTCCAGCAACATGAACAAGGTGGGGACTTTCCAATTAGATTATATTGATAATTGCGTGAGGTAATAGTAGTTAGTATAATTAATAAGCATCTTGGTATACAATTTAAAGCTCCCCCGATCAGTAGTCACGTAAACAGTTATTGCATAATCCTTATATGTAATAAACTTAATCTTATACTGCTGTGCTCTACCAAATCACGAGTCATTATTGAGCTACGCCCCTAAGACACTTTCATGTATGAATGGCTTAAAAATTGATTCAGAACATAGTGCATCGCCTTGCAGGAGAACTATACAGAAAAGTGGGAATTTACATTTGTTATGGATCTGTGATAGTAAATGTGTTATACGGAAATTGCCTTTAATTTTTTATTTACCCTCGTAGGATACCGGGGATGGTTGTAACACGGGGTCCGTTGTAACCGTATCCTTATTTCGGAAAGTTACCAACAGATCGCAGCACTTTGTACATAGGGCATTGCGCTAGAAACTGCTCCAGTGGTTACGAGAATACCAATGCCGTACGCTGCAGTACGCTTTCGCTACGTGGAAAAATTCGTTTTCTGAGAAGGTAAGTAAATTATTTTCCTCACTGCACTTAGTTTATAGTCACTTTAATAACGCTCCAGAGAAATTGTTTCTACATGCTTTTATTCTTTTTATAAATGGAAGTATTCTATACTAATACCAGGTACTACCTTTAGGCCTACTTTATTTTAAACTCTGTTGGTCATACATACATTTTTAGGTAATGATGTCTTGCAGGGTTGGTTGTAACNAGGCCTACTTTATTTTAAACTCTGTTGGTCATACATACATTTTTAGGTAATGATGTCTTGCAGGGTTGGTTGTAACAGTGCTATTTTTTATTACAATCTGCCCAGATTACCATCACTACACACACTCACACACACACACAACACAAACACTATGTTTTTTATTTTACTTTTTTTTAAATGTTAAAATGGATATTATTTTAAATCATAATTTGTGAAAGTAAAAATAACAGTGGCAAAATTCTGATTTTATTGGTTTATTAATTTTTGAAATACATGTTCTATTTTGTTTGTAGATGAAAATTCACAAGAGGAAAACTGATCGTGGAAAGGCTTCTATCTAAACGCTTACACAGGCAGCTCAAGCTGTTTCAAGTNAATTCACAAGAGGAAAACTGATCGTGGAAAGGCTTCTATCTAAACGCTTACACAGGCAGCTCAAGCTGTTTCAAGTGGACATAACTGTCAGAGAATCTGCAGGACAAAATTATATATGCCACGTTTCACTGACACACTTCATCGCTCGACTAAAAAAAATTAATACCAAAACTTTTGTTTGTTATCATGTAATTTAACTTACCTAAAAGTATTTGTATAAACTGGTGATCTGCTCGTCTCAAAGTATCCAACCAAATTGCAATAATTAATTCCAAAGAGCAATATAACTTCTCTGTCATTTAAAAAATAAAACGAGACAATGATTACACGTCTAAATTTAAGATTAAAATAATTGGTGATATTAATTATTTTTAATATTTTTAATAGCACAATCCATTATTTTAATTCCCAGTAAATTAAAATTAATTAATTTTCCTGTAGGCGTATCTTTGTTTAAATATTTGTTTCAGAATTTGAATCTTTTTTTGTTAAGGTAAAGAAGAAATGAGTGCTCAGGAATGGAGGCCGCTGCGTTTTCTGAATATTTTGATAATAGGCACATTTTCACCCCACCACAAGAGGAAGCTCTAGTTGAATACATCAATGTATCATCTGACATATTTTGGCTCGACGTCTCTCGAAGTACGGCGCCTTGCCTTCCTACGTGACAGAAAATTTGAAATTAATATGCCTCAGAATTGGACTCATAAGTAAATACAGTATCNCGCCTTGCCTTCCTACGTGACAGAAAATTTGAAATTAATATGCCTCAGAATTGGACTCATAAGTAAATACAGTATCTGAACCTGAGTGGTTTACCGGGTTCTTAAAACGGCATCCAGTATTAGCAATAAGAACGCCTGAGGTTGCAAGCCTGTCGAGAGCGTCGTCTTCCAACAAGATTAACGTCAAAAGCTTCTTTGATAAACTCGAGGAACTTTACAATCGCTACCATTTTGGACCATTGGACATTTACAACGGAGATGAAACTGGTGNTTTGATAAACTCGAGGAACTTTACAATCGCTACCATTTTGGACCATTGGACATTTACAACGGAGATGAAACTGGTGTCACGTCTGGACAAATACCAGTTCAAAGAGTTGCTACGAAGGGGATCAAGCAAGTAGGAGCTATGACTGCTGCTGAAAGGGAGGAACTTGTTACCACATGNGTTGCTACGAAGGGGATCAAGCAAGTAGGAGCTATGACTGCTGCTGAAAGGGAGGAACTTGTTACCACATGCAAAGCGGTAAACGCTACAGGAAATGCCTTTTCACCCATGTTGGAGTTCCATGAGTGAAACATCACGACCATTTTATGAGAGATGGACAAGTACGTTATGTATAGGCGCCGAAAATCGTTGAGGGTGGATGAGCTAAGTATAATTTGCGTGTTCGTGAAGCACTTCGTTCATTCTATGCGTTCCTCAAAAGAGAAGCCAGTCCTCTTCTCCTTCTTGACAAACATCAGTCGGTGAGAGCGACTTCGCAAAGAACAGTGGTGTAGTGATGTTATCGTTCCCGCCCCACTGCACACGTCAGCTACAACCATGAGATCTCGGCGCATATGGGCCTCTGATGAAGTGAATAAATACAGCAATGGATGGGTAAATTTGTAGTAACAATTTCCAAAGGGTTTCTACTGAGATGGAGGGAGAGCAAATTACTGTCAGAAGTATAACAATATACGACATTCCAGCAATTGTAAAAGTTGCATTTCCACTTGCTACGAGGGCAACCAATATTCAGCATGGCTTCAATATTTCCTTTCATTCGCGAAGTATTTACTGATGCTGATTTTGTACCGTCGTTTTTCGCCGATAGGCCGAATTCAGTAGTGAACTCTTTAGGTGGTGAGTCTTCTGTACCGAATACAACAGCGAAGACTTCATCTGACGAGTCTTATGTGCCTAATTCAGCACCAACTTTTCAGCTGATAGTTATTCTGTGCTAGATTGCACTCCTAACAGATCACTGACGTCACCAAGTTCTAGCGGAGAAAGTAATCCAAGCTCAACTAAAATGCTGCCAAGTCACCTCCATCTTCAAAAAGTCGGGAGTCAACACCAGTAGCACAATCTATGCCTTCAAGCTCTGGAATCGTAGCATCAAAACTTCATTTTTCTCCTGAATCAGTGTTACATTTTCTTAAATCGAGAACAAGGAAAACAAAAAGCAAAAATAATCAACGTAAATGTGCTGTATTAGCTGACACCCCTGAAAAGCAAGCGATAAAAGCGAATACAGTCAAAGAAAAATCTCCAAGGGCAAACAAACAGAAGAGGAAAGTTAATGTAAAAGGCCCNCGATAAAAGCGAATACAGTCAAAGAAAAATCTCCAAGGGCAAACAAACAGAAGAGGAAAGTTAATGTAAAAGGCCCCTGAAAAGACGATACAAAGGAATTTAGAAATTACTACATCTGAAGAAAATTAAGATTATGAAACTTGCGTGTGTCTGGTTTGCATCAGACCGTTCTCAAACAGCAGAACTGGGTGAGTTCAGTTCTCGTATTGCAAGAACTGGGCACAGTTGTCATGTGTTAAAGAAGTCGAAAATGTATGTATGTCATAACTGCATGCAGTGGCGGATTTACCAGCAGGCTGAGTAGGCTGGAGCCTAGGGCGGCAGATTTTAGAGGCGGCAAATTTGGGGCAAAATTTCTTTTTATGTCTTACGGAAATTAAAAAGATTCATATTTACATACCTAAATGTTATTAGGTCCACACAAACAATTCAACATGTAGGTAATATGTTTCATCACTTAGATAAATTTTTCTACAATTTGCGTAGTCGCGTTTGGTTGCGGCGCGGGAACGAGTGACATGACCGTTCGCTAAGTGTGTCTGGCCGAATTGGCTGCACGAGCGCAGCGCGGCGCGGCCGTCGCGGGAGCCCAAGCGGGGTCGTGCTGTTGTAGGCACACGCCGCGTGGTGGCATTGAGTTCCGGAGAGATAGATATAGAGCGGCGGCCGGCGATACAAACGGGCAAGTCCCGTCCCGTATTTGCTTTTTCTGGTTGTGTGCTGTAATTTTTCAAAGTGTTTCGTGGATTGTATGAATAATTTCATAGCATAATATCACTGGTACGTAGAAACTTATAGTATATAAGTAATCATAATATATTACAATAAATCATCCGTAACGAATCAGTAAGACGTAATTTAACTTAATAAACAGCTGTTTCGAAAGCTATGTAAAGAAATTTCAATTTTTTTTGTTATATCATACTTAAATAAATTTCTTATACTTATGTTAGGTAACTATTCAATGTCTGAAGTCTGAACAAATGATGTACGAGAAATAAAACTCCCAATGTAATTTTTTTTATTTCAGTTCTTGGAATCCAAGAAATTGTTAGAATGAGTGATGGGAGAAAGCGACTTAGTGGAGCTGAGTATAAAAAGAAGGCCAAAATGAAATAATGAAGAACAAGAACAGATTATCCGTAAAACAATAAAAATGTACAGTTTTTTTTAAAGTGGAAGTGGAAGTAGTGTTGAAAGACCAGGAACTTCAACAACATGCACTGACACAATACAATCTGGAAAAGATGAAACGGATTTGAACTCTGCGGCCCAACAACAACAGTCATCTGTTGAACCATCTACTTTTGAAAAAACGGATATTTATGTTTTTGACGTAGAGGCGGTAGAGGAATCATCAAAATGTGTAACAATTGAAGATGCGCATCAGAATCAGACATTAAGTAATGACCAAATGCAAACAACAGTAAATCTAAACAAAGATCCAGCTTTATGGGAAATCAACGATACCTTAAGGGAGATTATCGCAAGGTACGGCTTCGATCAAAACAAGTCTTGTGACTTCTCTAAAAGTGAAAAAATATATGCTGATCAGCGTTGTTTCTTGCCAGTGAGTATCTGCCAAAGAAAAATGAAAAATAATGAAGTGAATGACCGAAATTGGCTGGTTTATTCTGAAAGCAAAATATCTGTATATTGTGGATCCTGTTTGGCATTCGGTCCATTGGAGAATAAGACTCAGTTTGAGAACGAAGGATTTAATGACTGGAAAAATGCAGAACACCGAGTAGCTCAGCATGAAAACTCTGCGCGTCATAAATCTAGTATCCTTAGTTTGAAAGTTAGAAGTTTGATTGATGGCCGACTCGATAATTTACTGCATGTGCAGATAGATGAAGAAATTACTTATTGGAGAAACGTTCTGAAGAGGGTTGTTGCCGTAGTGAAGCGACTGTGTTCAAGAGGCCTCGCTTTCAATGGCAAAAATGAAAAGTTCAGAGATTTGCATAACGGAAATTATTGTATGGTTTTGGAACTGTTAGCTGAATTCGATCCTTNAAAAATGAAAAGTTCAGAGATTTGCATAACGGAAATTATTGTATGGTTTTGGAACTGTTAGCTGAATTCGATCCTTTTTTAGCCAGTCATATTGAACGGTTTAGGAATCAAGGATCTGGAAGTACCAGTTACTTATCAAANGGTGGCATTGAGTTCCAGAGAGATAGATATAGAGCGGCGGCCGGCGATACAAACGGGGAAGTCCCGTCCCGTATTTGCTTTTTCTGGTTGTGTGCTGTAATTTTTCAAAGTGTTTCGTGGAATGTATGCATAATTTCATAGCATAATATCACTGGTACGTAGAAACTTATAGTAGGTAAGTAATCATAATATATTACAATAAATCATCCGTAACGAATCAGTAAGACGTAATTTAACTTGATAAATAGCTGTTTCGGAAGCTATGCAANACAATAAATCATCCGTAACGAATCAGTAAGACGTAATTTAACTTGATAAACAGCTGTTTCGAAAGCTATGTAAAGAAATTTCAATTTTTTTTGTTATATTATACTTAAATAAATTTCTTATACTTATGTTAGGTAACTATTCAATGTCTGAAGTCTGAACAAATGATGTACGAGAAATAAAACTCCCAATGTAATCTTTTTTATTTCAGTTCTTGGAATCCAAGAAATTGTTAGAATGAGTGATGGGAGAAAGCGACTTAGTGGAGCTGAGTATAAAAAGAAGGCCAAAATGAAAAAAGAAGAACAAGAACAGATTATCCGTAAAACAATAAAAATGTACAGTTTTTTTTAAAGTGGAAGTGGAAGTAGTGTTGAAAGACCAGGAACTTCAACAACATGCACTGACACAATACAATCTGGAAAAGATGAAACGGATTTGAACTCTGCGGCCCAACAACAACAGTCATCTGTTGAACCATCTACTTTTGAAAAAACGGATATTTATGTTTTTGACGTAGAGGTGGTAGAGGAATCATCAAAAAGTGTAACAATTGAAGATGCGCATCAGAATCAGACGTTAAGTAATGGCCAAATGCAAACAACAGTAAATCTAAACAAAGATCCAGCTTTATGGTAAATCAACGATACCTTAAGGGAGATTATCGCAAGGTACGGCTTCGATCAAAACAAGTCTTGTGACTTCTCTAAAAGTGAAAAAATATATGCTGATCAGCGTCGTTTCTTGCCAGTGAGTATCTTCCAAAGAAAAATGAAAAATAATGAAGTGAATGACCGAAATTGGCTGGTTTATTCTGAAAGCAAAATATCTGTATATTGTGGATCCTGTTTGGCATTCGGTCCATTGGAGAATAAGACTCAGTTTGAGAACGAAGGATTTAATGACTGGAAAAATGCAGAACACCGAGTAGCTCAGCATGAAAACTCTGCGCGTCATAAATCTAGTATCCTTAGTTTGAAAGTAAGAAGTGAGATTGATGGCCGACTCGATAATTTACTGCATGTTCAGATCAATGAAGAAATTACTTATTGGAGAAACGTTCTGAAGAGGGTTGTTGCCGTAGTGAAGCGACTGTGTTCAAGAGGCCTCGCTTTCAGAGGAAAAAATGAAAAGTTCAGAGATTTGCATAACGGAAATTATTGTATGGTTTTGGAACTGTTAGCTGAATTCGATCCTTTTTTAGCCAGTCATATTGAACGGTTTAGGAATCAAGGATCTGGAAGTACCAGTTACTTATCAAAGACCGTTTGCGATGAGTTTATTCTCTTGATGGGTCATAAAGTCTTAAAACATATTGGAGACGAGATAAGAAGAGGCTCAAATTCAAAGCCAAGAACCGTTTGTTTTTTTTCGTTCCTTGCTCTGCCCACTCTTTAAATTTAGTGGCAACTGCGGCTGCTGAATCTTGCACAGAAGCTTCTCGCTTCTTCATGTTGCTTCAAGAAATCTATGTTTTTTTTTTTTGTAAGTTCGATATAGCGCTGGCAAAAATTTATGACTGAAATCGGGAAAGGGAAAACGCTCAAGAGAGTAAGTAAATATGGCACGTTGGTCAGCTGGAGAGGACGCATGTAGAAGTTTGAGATATTGTAGGCACAAAATCCTTAAAACTTTGGAATCAATCAAGGATTATTGTACCGAAAAGCCTGTAACGCGAAACAAAGAGACGGGAATACTTTTGAATTTAGAAAAATGGNAATCAAGGATTATTGTACCGAAAAGCCTGTAACGCGAAACAAAGAGACGGGAATACTTTTGAATTTAGAAAAATGGAAACGGCGGTAATGGTTGTTGTGTGGAATGTTTTTTTGGGAAAGAATAAACGAAGTGAATGTTCAAATTCAGACTTCTACCGTAGATTTGATCACTGGTACCGATGTTTACGAATCCCTTTGCAAGTTTTTCGTAGCTGAAAGAGAAAATTTTAAGTATTTCGAACAAAAGGCGATTGAATTAAGCGTGTCGAAGCAGTATACAAAAGACATTGGAAAAAGACAACCGAAAAGGAAAAAAAATTATGATGAAACACCCGATGAAGAAATGAGAATGACTGCGAGTGATACTTTCAGGGTTAACACATTTCTCGTCCTCATTGATAGACTCGTATCCGAATTAGAAAAACGGCAGGAGGCCTACAACAGGTTCAATGAAAATTTTTCATTTCTGACCAAAATGATTGAATTGTCATCATCAACCCTTACGGAAAAAACCCTTTTCTTGGAAGAAATGTATCCTAATGATTTAGAGACTGACNTCAACCCTTACGGAAAAAACCCTTTTCTTGGAAGAAATGTATCCTAATGATTTAGAGACTGACTTAGTTCAAGAACGCATACATTTTCAATGCCACCTTTCTTCTGAAAGAATTTCGGTAAAACCAGATTCTTGATCATTGAAAAGTCTATCTTCATTCCTGCGAAAACCAAATTTGCAAAACGTTTATCCAAACTTGGATATAGCAGTTCGCATGGCTCTATGTACACCAGCGACAGATTGTTCGGGTGAGAGAAGCTTTTCTTTCTTAATACGGGTGAAAAATTTTCTAAGATCTACCTTAAGCCAAGAAAAGCTAAACGCCTTAGCTCTTTTGTGCCTAGAGTCGGAACTAATGAACAAGATCTCATACGACGATATAATTGATGATTTTGCCAATAGAAAATCGCGCAAANACGATATAATTGATGATTTTGCCAATAGAAAATCGCGCAAAAAGGTATTGTAAAACTTTTGTAACTTAATTAATTTGAATTTCATAGATATCAGCCGGATTGTTACCAGATAATTGAATATTTTGTTTTTAAACTATAAATGAGCGCAATGCAAATTATTTAATTACGTTTACCGAATATACATTATTGTGTAAGTAGTATTGAGGCATACCTTACCCCGCCTTATTAGTAGTACATGATTGAGCTTTTATTAGCTCAGAAATATACCCAAAAACTATTTCTTGTGCAATCTTAACTAAATCGTTGGGTTATAAAAATAATCTAGAAACTGACACATCGATCCCCTAGTTCGCAATCCTACTAATTACGGGGAAAAGGTGGTGTAATTAGGTCGATAGTGCACAAATCATAAAGTTACAATTTAATTGGCAAAAAATTTTTAATTAATATGATTGTGAATTAGGATATCCAATTGTAGAGGTCGCTAGGGGCGGCAAAATTTGAATAGCCTACTGGTGGCAAATGTTTAAATCCGCCACTGACTGCATGTCATGTGGGATTTCTCATTAAGTTAGACAGAAAAGTTTTAGAAAGAATTTTATGAAAAATATTTTATATTTGTTTTTTTATTGTATTATATTTAATTGCATCAGTATATACTTGGATTGTAATTTTTACAACAAATATCTGGATATCTTTAAGTGAAGTCATTTTTTTTTTTTCATTTTTTTTTCTTTAGAATTGGTGTTTGTACACGAGACAGTGAGTGTAAATTCGTATGACAGTCATATGAATAAGAGACTTGCGTAATTAGGTGGAATTTAATAACACTGAAATAGCATGATTCAAAGCTATAAAGAANATATTTAATTGCATCAGTATATACTTGGATTGTAATTTTTACAACAAATATCTGGATATCTTTAAGTGAAGTCATTTTTTTTTTTTCATTTTTTTTTCTTCAGAATTGGTGTTTGTACACGAGACAGTGAGTGTAAATTCGTATGACATTCATATGAATAAGAGACTTGCGTAATTAGGTGGAATTTAATAACACTGAAATAGCATGATTCAAAGCTATAAAGAANTCATATGAATAAGAGACTTGCGTAATTAGGTGGAATTTAATAACACTGAAATAGCATGATTCAAAGCTATAAAGAATGAAGAAACTTGATTCAACACTATTTTAAACTTAAAGTTTATGTTGCGGTAAAATAATATTTTGCTGTAAAAATTATTTTGATTTGTTTGTTAAACATTGAATTTTTGTTTCCATAATATACTTTCTTTGTGTGTGTAAAATGCAACATTTCTAGATATAAAATTAATTCATTCATGTCGTGTTACAGCCAACCCGAGAAGCTGTTACAACCTATCCCGGTATGGGGATGGTTGTAACATTATGTCTGAGATTGGTTTGTGTCACCTATTAAAACAATTACTGAACTTATAAACTTTAAACCTGTAGTATATCAGAGACATCATGGTTATGTGAAATATTAATTGTTTTAACCAAATTTGTAAAATTTCACATTTTTTTAAGACCAAAGTTGGAATATCAAAACAATCTCCGGTCTTCGCTATAGGTGTAACAAAATAAAAATTGAAAAAGGTGGGATAGTAAGTGAATACTACCAAATATTCATAAATCTTGGGTGTCTTCTTCAACACTACTTGAGGNTGAAAAAGGTGGGATAGTAAGTGAATACTACCAAATATTCATAAATCTTGGGTGTCTTCTTCAACACTACTTGAGGAACAAATTTTTGTGGAGATAGCATTAATAATTCTTGAGATGCAATTTAATAACTTGTGTGGCACTATTTGTTAAACCGGTTGGTTATATGGCAATCAAATGATTTAATTTAATACTGCCAGCTCACATAGTTTTATTCAAAAATGTCTCAAGTATGGCCTTAAAACATTTGTATGGTTGCCATTCTTAAAACAAGTTTATGATCGAACTTAATTGTACAGTTGCCACGTTTCTTCCACAATACTACATGAATATGTATATGGAAGCAATCATATGAGAAATTCCTCATTGTTAAGAACACACTGTTTTCTTCAAACCGTTCTGTAAGTTATAGAAATATGAAACATGGCTCTCAGTACATCTACAAAACAACTATTTAAAAAAAAATCATTTAATCGGACAATGACAAAAATTTGTTTCCTACTGCACCATTTCAGAATAAAATTTAGGAGGAATCTCATGAATAGTTCTTGAGATGTGTTATATTAGCTACATTTTTGTGGAACTACTTGTTAGTGGCGGACTACAAGATATGAACAGTGGAATAAAATGTATGCTGCCAACACCACCTGTTTCATTAAAATCGGTATAATAGTTTTAGGGATATGTTTTGAAAATAAAAGTTTGATCTCTTACAATTTTATAAATGTTTCGCGTATTTTATTTCCTTNGTTTTAGGGATATGTTTTGAAAATAAAAGTTTGATCTCTTACAATTTTATAAATGTTTCGCGTATTTTATTTCCTTCGCCACGGTGACCTTTTAATAACGAATCACCACAGAATCAGCAAAAAATTCAGCGATAAATGATCCCATTATCCCTAACAGAAGTGCAATTGCGAAATGTAGAAGTATCATAGGAATTACGCTACTAAGCAAAACTATTCCGGCCATAACCATCACCTTATATAAATAGTATATCAACATGATCTCTCTTACAACCTTTGTTCACCACTAATTTGCAAAAAAAAAAAAACCATAAACGCCATTTGCAAAAAAAAAACACCATAAACGAATCGCGCGAGTACAACGAAGGTGGCCACACAGTATCGGCATGTGTCACATTAGTGTTTAATACTATTGGCTTGTGTGGATGCGCCACTAGGGTTATAAGTGTCATTCATAGATGCAAACCACCGAATAAGGCCGTAGCAGCATAGTGAGCCACAGAGCCAAGTTCAGTGAACACGCAGCATGCCCCGATGGCGCGTTCGACAACCCTTTGCCCAGCTGAGCGAGTTTGAGAGAGACCGCATCGTCGGCCTCCGAGAGGCAGGTTGGACGTTTCAGCGCATTGATCGTCACTTGAACCGTTCCACCTGAACTGCGAGTCGATGTTGGACGCAGTGGGGACGGGAGTGTACACGCACCCGTCGAGAAGGCTCGGACGCTTGGCGGACCACCAGAGTAAGGATTGTTTCATCGTGCGACAGGCTGTNACACGCACCCGTCGAGAAGGCTCGGACGCTTGGCGGACCACCAGAGTAAGGATTGTTTCATCGTGCGACAGGCTGTAAACACTCCACGGGCGTCGCTGCGCACCATCCAGGGACATGTGATGGCCGCTGGGGATGCACCTGTGTCCACCAGCACCATATCCAGGCAGCTCTAGATCGGGATCTGTCGTCGCAGCGACNGGCCGCTGGGGATGCACCTGTGTCCACCAGCACCATATCCAGGCAGCTCTAGATCGGGATCTGTCGTCGCAGCGACCCTTACGACGTTTACCATTACGACCTGAGCATCGCCGAGCACGTGTAGTATTCTGCCAAGAACGGGCAGCATGGCAGCTGGTGTATTGGCGACGAGTGGTGCTCAGCGACTAATCATGGTTCTGTCTGGATACANGGCAGCATGGCAGCTGGTGTATTGGCGACGAGTGGTGCTCAGCGACTAATCATGGTTCTGTCTGGATACAGACGACCATATAATTATAATCTGGAGACGTCCTGGCCATCTCCGTGATCCAAGCTTAATTGCAGAGCGGCACACCACCCCAACGGGAGGTGTCATGGTGTGGGGTGCTATTTTTTTTTACGATCCCCACACTCCACTGGTGGTGATTGTTGGAACCCTGACGGCACCAAATACGTCCAGGAAATTCTGTGACCATGTGCGCTCCTCTTCCTGGTACAGCTTGACAACCCCAATTCCAGCAGGACAATGCCCAGGTATCACACAGCACGGGTACCTCTGGCCTGCCTTCATGATGTCAACATGCTTCCTTGGCCAGCAAGGCCCCGGACCTTTCGCCCATCGCGAACGTTTGGGACCAGATTGAAGGGCAACTTCGGCCAGCGGTAACTATTGAGGATTTGGAGGATCTGTGGCGCCAGATGGGGCAGGATCTTCCTCAGGAAAACATCCGACGTTTGTATTCCTCCATGCCCGACCATACTGTCTCCGAGGTACGGGTTGTCGTAACACCATACTAAGTGTATACTGCGAGTGTTGTTCTCCTGCACATGCTTGGCGTGGTACAATATTTTGATGTTTTCTGTCTAGATACTACCATGTCCTGTGTCTGTACCCTTTTAAGTGGCTCTGCAATGGCACCTTCAGGGCGATTATTTTTTTTGAAAATGAGAGTTATAACTAAATTCTCCGCCCCCATCCCCCCAAAGCATCAAATAATTTTGTAAATGTATCTAAAGCAAAATTTTATTCTGATGTATGAAATGATTGTTAACATTTAATTTACAATATCAAACAGTAACGAGTTTGTGCTGTCGCTCGCCCACTGAAGGACAGATACCTTTACCTTATTCTGTTTTTTTTCATCTCATATCTGATTTGATGCACTGAAGCTTGCTTGAAGAAAGAGTCGCAGGTTGTCTACCGCCCGTATGGCGTGAACTGCACACTGTCTTCTGGTGATTGTGCGACGACATCCTGAACAGAAGAGGCGTCGATTGTACATGTTTGTCCGAGGTGTGCCTTTAACGTAAGCACAAAAATCGACCTCTGATATCTAGGCCGAGGTCACTAAGACACTTTCAGATCACAAATTTTCTGGTTTGAAAACCCGGAAAGCGATTGATGTNATATCTAGGCCGAGGTCACTAAGACACTTTCAGATCACAAATTTTCTGGTTTGAAAACCCGGAAAGCGATTGATGTGTATATCCTTCTATAACTTTTATGTACGCAAGCCATCTCTGATAACCTCACGGCATACGGCGAGGGTGTCGAAAAGCAACTTTTGAGAAGATTTCGAACGAAAGAAATACACAGTCGGCTTACTTTCTACATGCTCCATCTTAATCGTCGGCACTTGCGCAAGCAATATGGCGTCTGCACCTGCTCACCCACCATTATGACGTGAGCACATTACAAGCGCTTCTAAACAAATTACAGAACATTTTTTTTTATCGGTCTTATTAATAACTTTCATCGTTTCGTATAATAATAACTTGTGCTCCAGCGAATAAATTTTAGTGGAGACTGAAAACAAGGTACATGTATTCATCTTCCGCGCATTTCCCCAATACAGGTTCACATATTTACTGCGGAGCTCCCAAAATCACGTGTCAGTCCTTCACACGAACTACTGAATTCTTTTGGTTTTTCAACTGATTCTTCCTTTTTTAAGTAAACATTTCTTATCGTTATTTAAATATGTATATCACATCTGCTGTTGAACTTTGCAGAAGGAGTGTACTGACATTTCAAAAAAAGTATTTGTACGACTAATGTACTAATCTGAATCACAACCACGTGTTTCTTACGACTCTAGTGACAAAACCCTGTTCAATGCTGCTGGGTCTCTGAACAAGATTGATGGGAAGTTGGCATGCACATTCTTTTCTTTTCCTCCTACGGTTCTGTATACTAAAGGCTGTTCACGGTAAAGTGAGCACTTCTGAAATCAACCTTTGGAAAATGGCACTGCCCCTACCTGCATATACTTTAATGGGCACGTTGGCTGGCATATACCCTGTAAAGTTGGTAACGACGGAGGCGAAGTTGTTCCGTTTCTAAACTTTGAATCTAAAGTGTTAAGAAAACATTTGTGAATACTATAACGTCACCGCTGAAAGCCTCATAAAGCCGACAGGAAGATTGCACGACAGTTCAGTGTCTCGTACATGGAGGCAAGGATGAAGCACATAAAACACCTCGTACACTAACGATAATTCCTGGTAGACGTCAATATTAAAGTATATATCCCCGACATCTTATATCAACACATATGTCTCCAGAACCTAATTTTATGATTTCATATTTTAAAACCGAGCCCATTTAGGCATAGGGTACATCGTGGCAGTTATTTATAAATACATATTGTTTCCCTCCTGCTGCTCTTGTCACATATAACTATTATTAATAGAAGATTGNTACATCGTGGCAGTTATTTATAAATACATATTGTTTCCCTCCTGCTGCTCTTGTCACATATAACTATTATTAATAGAAGATTGTCATCGTTATTTATAAATTTTGTCTCACGTAAGAAATTATAGATAAATGTTGTTCACGATAAAGTGATCATTTTAAAAATAAACCAATGAATCAAATCACTGACCATATTACATTTGATATGCTACAGTACACGTTTGCATGTAGGGTCCCAGTTAATTCGGTAAAGCGAATAAATGAAAATAATAATAATGATTGGCGTTGTATCGCTATAGACTGTTGACTGTAAACTGAGCACTTTTGAAAGCCACGCTCAGGATATACTTCTCTGATTACATTGAATATTTCCACCATATGTAAAAATAACATTGCAACGGGCCTGGTCACGATATTCGTGCGCCATTCAAATGAAATCGTGGAATTGTTATTCTTGTAAATGTAATTAAAACTTGTAGGCAAAGTTTGACTAAACTGTGAATAAAACAAGAAACATTTACCTCGCTTGACATGAATTTAAATATTAAACCCGCAATACAATGCTGAGTCTTAGGGAAATTTATATTTCTTCGCTGCCAACTTAACTGGAAGCTTGTACGCCAGTGTGCACTGTAAAGTTTTTGTAGATACGCGCAGAGATATTTTCAAATGTTGGTTTCAAAATTCCTCACTTTGCCGTGAACAGCCTGTAGATACTTAAGTTGGCGTTTCTTTTTTTATAATAGTTAGAGTACAAATCTGCACAGCCTGACATTAATATTCTTAACACAACACTTGGATGACTTATGAATAAAGTGATCAGGATAATGCTGGTGTTAATGTTACATATGGCAGAAGGATGCAAAGTTAAATGAAAAGTAGAGCCTAAGCAGGGTTTTCAAGTGTTCTTAGTCAACCATGACTAGCCTATATAAGAGGAAACACACAAATTTCAGAAATTATGTTGAGTGGTCTTGTGTGCCTACCAAGCTTTGATATTTAATCACGTTGTAACTATTGCGGTGCTTAACAGTGTGTAAACTGAAACTCATTCCTACCGCTGTTACTCCACCTCCCAATTTACTACATGGGTTTACGAAGAAGTCTGTTAAGTGGTTGATGAAGTTTCTCTTCTAATTGCTCTTTCGTGTTTATCGGAATCCATGTGTTTTTGCCAGTTTAGTCCTCGTGCCACAGAGATTAACGTACCTGGTTTACATACCATGCAGTCATCATCAAAATCATCGCTATCTAGCTATTCTAAAAAAAAAAGCACACTTCTTATGTAACCCAACGAAAAATTTGCGTTTTCTATTCGACATTTCGTTACGCGCACACAACAGCACGTGCAACAAATCTTTAGTCTGGAAACAGAAAACGCTCGCTAGGCTCAAAATGTGTTGCCACACAAAAAAAATATTGAAACTTATAAAAAAGTCACATTGATTTACACTGCTGAACAATGAAAATAGCGCACCACGAAGAAACCACGTGGCAGCCACGAAACTATGTAAATAGTGACAGTACGGACTGGTATGCACATGATTCCATTTTGGTGCACTTGCATTTGAACTCACACCCGGCAGTAGTGGTGCTGCAAGCAGTGACCAGTGGTCGTTGGCGTTGACGTGTAGTCTAAACCGCATTGACGCGAGGAACACAAGACGATACTGTACACAGCAAGAGTACAGAAAGAATAAAAATACCGGGAAGACACCAAAGTCGTCTCTTAACTCAATTATGACAGACATCGAGAGAGTTCTCATAATCTGGCTGAAAACCGCAGGGTGGTCTTTTCGCCTTATACCCCACCGTGCGAATAGTTCGGACCATACTGTCCATTGCTGTTGGGAGCAGTGGTGGATACGTGAAAGCAACCACACAAGGAGGACCCGGCTGAGGACGGACAAGGTCGACTACCAGTCGAGAGGATCGACGGACCGTGCGCCAAGTGCAGAGGGATCCCATGACGATCTGGTTCACGATACTGGCCGGTGTTGCGGATCACGTGTGCCCATGGACCGTTTCCCGGCGCCTTGCGGAGGCTAATCTGCTATCCCAGCGTCCATCATGCGTGCTGCCGTTGGCTCTGCAACAGCGAAGGCTCCGTTTTCTGTAGCGCCAGGCCAGAGCAATGTGGAACGCCAAAGACTGGCGATTTGTGGTGTTTAGTGATGAGTGCCGCTTCGCTGTGAGGACTGATGACCATCGCACCCAAGTGACGAGGGCCCCTGGTGAACGCCACAATCCCATCCTCGGTATCGAGTGGCACACTTCCCCTACGGCAGGCGTTGTGGCCTGGGGAGCCATCATCTACGATAGCCGATCCACTCTCGTCGTATTACGTGGATGAGATTCTACGGGCCCATCTGCTCCCATCTCTAGCCGCGACTCCAGGCGCGATATTCCAGTAGGATACCGCCCGACAGCGCACGGCACGGATCGCTCAGAACTGCCTCCGTTATGTACAAACACTGCCAAGTCATTTCCTTAATCGAGCATGTGTGGAACTAGTTGAAACGCCAACCGCCACCGTGTCGCAGTATCCGCGATTTGAAACAAACCGTCCAACAATTGTACGCCCATCTGCCTGAGGACATACAGCCGGGGTTTGCTGGACTCCATGCCGGACCACGTTGCAGCGTGCATCGCAGTGCGAGGGTGACCGAATGGCGTACAACAGATCCATATCTAGAGACCTGAAAAATTCGCGGATTCATTTTGGGACAAGCCAGAATTCAAAACACGTGCGTTTATATAACTTTAGCCATTGGTCCACGCGGTGTTTGACACCTGCTGGGGAACGGTGTCCAATTGTCGCCTTCCACTGCGACAGTAGACAACCAACGTGGAGTTGATGTCGGCGTATTTGTACACAAGACTGTCGAGTCTAGCATGCAGGTTATTGAACTCGCGAATTTTTCAGGCCTCTATCCATATGTAATTGTCATGTAACTCTGTTTTTGTGACCTTGTATATAAATCATCTGTACCACTAGCTCTATAAAGATTCAGCATCAACCGATGATCCCTCTGTGTGCGATATTTTTAATGTCTGGCAGTGTATTGTAGCATGTTAACTGTATCCGACGAAAAATCCCGGACGAACCTAATTTCTAACCGTAAAAAAACGGGACATACGTCAACCCTGCCCGCTTTAATCGTTCGCTGGCCGGCGTCGGAATAAGGCGAAGGCACGGGGAAGAGGGCAAGGTGGCAGGTGTAGTCGTCAGAACGACGGCACGCCGGTCCTGGCGTAGAAGATCTCCAGGCGTCAGTTGGGCACATTTCAGGCCGCTAACACCCCCCTCCCCCTGCGCCAGGAGCCACGTGGGCCCCGCGCACAGAACAATAAATCAAGCAGCAGCAGCGGAGGCGGGCGGCGTAGATGGCGCCAACTGAGGCCGACAGCTCGCCGCTGCCTGCCTGAGCTTCCGAGAAACCCCGGCACGAGGCAGGAAGCCACATGCCGCCACCGACTCCTGCCCGCCTGTTTCTCCACGGATAACGCCCCACAGAATAAAAAAAATGTTTATAAGAAAATGAGTGCTTTAATAGTCCGCACTTCCTCGCCTTACGGACTTTCTTCCGACGAGAGAGTGGCAGAGAGCAGGATGGAGAATGGTGATGCAAAGCTAACTTCTCCCGCCCATAAACCCAGTTTCTTTCCGCTCCGAACATTGACGTGTTTTGTACTAGGTTTCGTCTCTTGGGTACTCGCGAAATTACGTTGTTATTATTATAGGCCCAGGCGTCCAAACAGAACCCACAGCTCCAGTCATATGGGTGTCATTTTAAAAACGGTTCAGTGTTTTCGAGCGCCGTCTGCTTACGAGCAGCATTAATTTAGATTAAGAAATTTTAATTAAGAAATTTAAGAAACTTCCGACACATGCTACCACCTATCGTATCATAATCAGGATCTGGGAAATTTCGCAATTTAATTTTAGGGAAAGTTAGACCTCGAACACATGTGCATTTCTGTTATGTTTACGAATGGAACTCGTGAGCCAATAACAGACTCGCAAGGAAACAAGCCCCGAATCTCGTGCCACCTGGTATGAGGTAAAACTGGCGACACACTGCGGCTGTAGCCAATGAACAACAGCAAACAGAGCTGAGGCTCGAAAATACACAGGACAGTGGAGTTCAGCCTACAGGTCGTTTAAAAAGCGACATTTTCCCTGTCCCTGGCCATAGAGACATGCACCATACGGTTGTAGTTATTTTTACACCTTAAAATGATAGGGTCACCATTGAAACTTTTACGAGGCAGGTCGATGAGAGCAAGACTGCACGTCGGTTCAGTTCCTTGCGCGTAAAGGCGACCAGACATCCGATGCGCGCACCTAGGGTCGCCCTTAGCGCTTCCAGAAAACAAAAAATACCTCAAGCCAGACGGCGCCTACCTGGAATTGTTTTCCGCGTTCAAGGCTGAGAAGCACGGGAGCGGTAAGGGCGACATTGCCACGCGCATCGATTGCGCCACCGCCATTATGCGCAAGGATCGGAACTATCTCGTGAAAAATGACAACCTGTAATTTTATTGTTGAGAAGTCTGTATTAAGGTGCAATGCAGTACCNTTATGCGCAAGGATCGGAACTATCTCGTGAAAAATGACAACCTGTAATTTTATTGTTGAGAAGTCTGTATTAAGGTTCAATGCAGTACCGAATACTTTTGTATGTATCTGACCCGCATATTTTTTCAGATATAGCGCTTTGGAAAGAACAGTTTTTAGATATTTTGAAGTGCTCCGAAATGGCGTCTTTAATGTACGTGATGCCCCGAAAGTGATCTACAGGAATTTTCTAACGTGTATGTTCGTTTCCTACATCCGAACATTGGACGCGTGTTTTATAGTTTTGTTAAAAAAAAATTTGATTGCAAACTTACTACAAAGCAGTTTAAGCGGCAGGTAGGCGGGCCTCTTGACGATTGAGGATTGCGAAGTTTTGTATTAAGAAGATCCACCGGCAAATGACTCAAAAGGCGACGGGAAACCACTACTTGATAAAAATCCACCCATCAATGCAATCGTCCGGGGATCGAAATCGTGACCTTCCTAATACGACACCACAGGACATAAAACACTCGGTCCTCGGCACAAATTTCGTCACAACTCAGTATTTCAGAGTGAAGATATTCTTATACTGGAAGTGCGAAGGCGCCATACGTTGGTATTATGCGCTAAAGTTAACCATTTATGGTTATAGAAATATCAGTGCTAANTAAGCGGCAGGTAGGCGGGCCTCTTGACGATTGAGGATCGCGAAGTTTTGTATTAAGAAGATCCACTGGCAAATGACTCAAAAGGCGACGGGAAACCACTACTTGATAAAAATCCACCCATCAATGCAATCGTCCGGGGATCGAAATCGTGACCTTCCTAATACGACACCACAGGACATAAAACACTCGGTCCTCGGCATAAATTTCGTCACAACTCAGTATTTCAGAGTGAAGATATTCTTATACCGGAAGTGCGAAGGCGCCATACGTTGGTATTATGCGCTAAAGTTAACCATTTATGGTTATAGAAATATCAGTGCTAANGGAAGTGCGAAGGCGCCATACGTTGGTATTATGCGCTAAAGTTAACCATTTATGGTTATAGAAATATCAGTGCTAAATTCAGAACAAAGGAGAAACGTCCGTACTCAAAAAGAAAATAATTTGTCAAATGTGGAAAGGACTATTTCTGCAATATTTATGTTTGCCTACGATAAACATACTTTAACAAAATATGTGGATATAGATCGAACGGAACTTTTTGTCATAATTAATTATAAAAGCAATAAATAACAAAATACATTTTTTTTTTTAACTCAAGTCTTAAGTTGTATTTCTTCTTTGCTAAGAATTTTCAGAAGTATCGAACCTGCGAGTTTAAACTCAATAAATTACTATTATTTCCTTGTCACTTATTCGGCAAAAATAAAAAAATTGCGTGATATTGGATTTAAGTCAGTCTCACAGATCGCAACGCTTATTACCCCCCGAAAGTTACACCACAACAAAGAAAATCTGAAGTTGGGGTGCCATAAAACTTTAGAGGACATTTGATGTCACGAGTGCATAAGCTAATCAATTTTATTTTGATTATCATTTCTATGGCATTTTAAATGTTTTAAGAGTAACCCACACAATTGCTCACAGAACTAGTGTAACGAAGACAAAATAAATTTGCCACATTTTTTCTTTAAAAAATCAATTTTCATTTTGGACAATGGAAGCAGATGCAATGGCGTGCGTGCTACCAGTTCAGCCCACAGCAGACGGCGTTGAATTTCTGCGTTTACCTTAAGAATGCTCTCGATTACTGACCTCGTTTCTCTCAGCGTAACTCGGGGTGCCTTGAACCTTCCAGATGGTCAGGGCGGCGACTGATATAAAAATGCGACAGGCCTCCAATTCGGCAGTTGATGAATGGATGAGTAGCTGGAGTTTTATCGATAGACGACGAGTGAGAAGAGAAACGAGCTGTGAGAGAAGTGACCAGCGGGAGGAAAATCTGCGACTGCAGGCATTAGCGCAGCGAATAGTGCGACTGGCAGGCTGGATCATTGGACTGAATGCGTGAGTGAAAGAAATTACAAATGATGGCAACAGACAGACTGAAAGTGTCTTATTGATGAGTATGAGTTAATTGACTATAACTCAACAGAGGCATTAAGAAGGACGTTAATTAGTGTTCAAATATACATTAAATATTGCGCTCATGGTGAAATAAAAAGAGTAATAGTGGAGATAGATAATTTAATGCTGTAAATAATAGCTGTGTTAATAAATTAAAAATCAAATTTGGTTATTTATTTACATTAAGATCTCCATCCCTTACGAACTCGGATACGCCCCTCAGGAATCATGTAACACTGGTGTCAAAAGCTTGATGGAGACAGTTAATTGTAATTAAAGTTATATTATAATAATTAGTGATATTCAAACCAATTAACTAATTGTAATAGCTGTAGGAGAAAATAATTAAGAATATTTTGTACATCTGTCGCAGTGAATGCTAACTAGAAAAATGTCTGCAGAACTGGAAGCACTGCGAGCATTAATTGAGGGATTAAGTAGCCAAGTGAGCACAAGTGCGAATAGCTTGAGACAATATGTAATTAATAAAAATTGATAGTGTAAACGATAATGCAAATAGCAAGATAACTAANTGCGAATAGCTTGAGACAATATGTAATTAATAAAAATTGATAGTGTAAACGATAATGCAAATAGCAAGATAACTATTGTAAGTGATTTAGTGAATAGGAAAATAGACACTGTAAATGAAAATATAGGGAGGAAAATAGAAATCATCAGTGATTTAGTGAATACGAGAACTGACTGTGTGGACGAGAAAATTGATAGTGTAAACGAAATAATGGACAGTGTAAATGGAAGAATGAACCGCATAAATGAACTAGTGAATAGTGTGAACGATAGGATGGACTGTGTAAATGTCAGGATGGACAGTGTTGAGAANTGCGAATAGCTTGAGACAATATGTAATTAATAAAAATTGATAGTGTAAACGATAATGCAAATAGCAAGATAACTAATGTAAGTGATTTAGTGAATAGGAAAATAGACACTGTAAATGAAAATATAGGGAGGAAAATAGAAATCATCAGTGATTTAGTGAATACGAGAACTGACTGTGTGGACGAGAAAATTGATAGTGTAAACGAAATAATGGACAGTGTAAATGGAAGAATACCGCATAAATGAACTAGTGAATAGTGTGAACGATAGGATGGACTGTGTAAATGTCAGGATGGACAGTGTTGAGAATGAAATGAAATAGGAAATGAGTGCACTGAAGAAATAATGACAGGAATTTCTTCAGTAGCGGAGTTATACTATTTCAACATCGCCAGCCGTGAAAAGAGATGAAGCAGTACAAGTCGTAACCAAAACAGCAACCTCGGAGGATGCCCAGAAGCTTTGCGGCATTGTTGTCGCGCAGCTAGGAATGGGTCTCACTTAAGCCCGCCCATTACTATAGCCAGACTTCATGGCGGGAGTACCAATATCAATTTAAAATAGTCGCCACCCTGAATGGTTGGTCAGCCGAGCGGCGGGCTTACTACCTCGCGGCTGTACTGAGAGGCCCCGCACTCAGCATACTACAATCTCTGCAAGAGCGACATCGACTGGTACACCTGCCTAATATCGTGTAGGCAGGTAGGTGTACGCGCAGAAGTGCCGCAAGACGACGTGGCGTGGAGTCGAATAATGTCTGAAGGTATGCAGGAGGCAATTCAAGTGAATTTCAGCCTTGCTTAGACTTTGCTGCATGCTGTGTAGTTTACGCTACCGCAATATTCAAGTAGAGAACAGGGTTGTATGGATGTTGGAAACTTATTCCAACATCCATATAACTCTGTTGGAAAATTGTTATAATTAAAAATTGCTTCTGTGGCTTCCATGCTAGCACGAAATATTTGCGCTGAATGGGTAAAAAGCTTCCCTAATTATCGATTATAGTGTCTACCTACCGCTTTTCCTCTTTCATTTTTTACCAAATCTGCAGGTGTTGAAGAAACAAAACTAACTCGGGTATATGGAATACTGAATTCTAATGTTAATTGGCACAAAAATTGTTATTGCATATCTAATGTTTTTACAAATTACTGTGCCACATTTTCATACTCTGTTCACTAATTCAAATATGTGACCTTACAATTAAAAAATTTTTCATCAATTTCGCATTTACAATTAAACAATAAAAGCGTTATAATCTGCAGTAGAGTTGCTTAAATGGAAAATATATTGTGCAGTACCTAGTTTTATCAATTTCTTTTCCAAGTGAAATATAATAAAATATTAAAATTAAATTCTGAATCTGGC
The DNA here is from genome assembly GCA_002778355.1 of Clitarchus hookeri. Lineage (NCBI taxonomy): Eukaryota > Metazoa > Arthropoda > Insecta > Phasmatodea > Phasmatidae > Clitarchus > Clitarchus hookeri. Next base: position 116,056 of record NQII01000639.1, read on the forward strand.
ATCGTCTCTTGAAATTAACACGCGGTAGACGCTCGATGGAAAATAATTTTACTGGCTGTAAACTGTGACAGCGTTTGAAAACAGTTTGTTTTCGACGGCGAATTCTCATCAATTCCTTTGCATAAGTTCGTACGGATGCGGCGCTTTGGTCCAATGCCAATCGCCGAGAAATGACGGATTTATCGTAGTCTTGCTATTTTCAGATAGACGAGTACTGCTGTGATATGGATGGTTGTTTAAGGTAACCTAATGTGTATACAGTTATNCTTGCTATTTTCAGATAGACGAGTACTGCTGTGATATGGATGGTTGTTTAAGGTAACCTAATGTGTATACAGTTATGATCTAGCCAGAAACTGAAGTCGAGATTTCTCGTAACAACGATGAACAAATTATATTTATGTCATCTGATATCAAGTCTTATTGCAGCGGTTTCCTATCGTATCAGTTGTATAAAGTATTTTTTTTATTAATTTGAATAATTGTTTTCATTTCGAGTTGTGCGATCAATATATTTTATTGAAATAAGTTCGGGAAAGCTGTATTATTATTACTATTATTACTATTGGAAGTAAGNGTGCGATCAATATATTTTATTGAAATAAGTTCGGGAAAGCTGTATTATTATTACTATTATTACTATTGGAAGTAAGCTCAACAAGCCACAATTTTAAGATATTTCACATATTATAATGGCCTGCAATGAATTCTGGTTCTTTATTTCAACGANCTCAACAAGCCACAATTTTAAGATATTTCACATATTATAATGGCCTGCAATGAATTCTGGTTCTTTATTTCAACGATTTATCAAAATAAACTAAAGCCGGGATCGAGTTGCATTTTACGTGTGCGCACGCGTTGTACGTACGCGTCGAAACTGCGGGAGCGCCTGGCGATCTCTATATAGTCCACCCGGTGGACAGAGCTTGTGTAGTCTTAGTTCCTTCTTGTCCGCAGATGAGCGGAGCTGTGTGTACACACGCCGTAGTAAATCCCGCTTGAACAATGAATCAGCCGGCCAAGAGACATTTTGTTTAAACGGCCACGCACCCGTGGGCATGACCAAACTGCTTCGGAACAAAACAGCAGTAGTCGGTAATTGCTTTCCAACACGTTCTTCGGGCTTTAACAACAGTTTTTACTTCGTAGCCACTAAAACCACGCACATCCTTTAGTGCTCAGCCATCGCAATTAACAGAGCCGCTCACCAGGACGACTTTTGAGTAAGTCCCAAGCACAGAGTACGTATGAGGTAGAACAGTTTTTTTCTTCTACGCACGTCTTTAACATTGATTTGCCCATCGCCTATACAACTATCAAGTCCCATGGTCAGCACTGAGAAACGCGTTTGCTTACATTTGAAACGTCAAACCGGCCTCTTTCATTTATAAAATTCCTCTACCAACGTGAATGTAATATTCTAGTCGCATTAAAACTAGGTTCAATGAATTGTAGAAACATCTCGGAGCACTTACTTACGTCAACAGTGTTCTAGCATCAAATCGTATCTTCTCTATTTTTGACGTTGTTAATGGCAGAAAAGCAGTTCAATGTTTGAACACAGATTGCGTCCACTGCTCAGCTCTCATGAGCACTCTACCCCATATTCACTCTACGGTACTAAGCGTAGAAACGATGGAGCGGTAAATGAAGGGAGTCTGTGAGCGGTAGAGGCTTCCCAAAACTTTACTAGGGTACTGGGTAAATAAGTAATTTTATATTTTAAACTAACATAACCTATAATACTAATTAAAAATGGGTTTTTTTCAGTTTAAAGTAACGTAGGATAGTTGCTCGTTTTCATTCGCACATGCGCAGTGCCCACAGCCTCGACTGTCCACAGACGCTTATAGAAGTAAGGGTGACCTAAGCATACACAACACGAGTCTCATCGCCTCTAAGCGCAAGACGTTGAACGGGCGTCCAAATCTTAACGGCGTAAACGCGTCTCTATGAGATTTCCAGCAGTGATCCTATAATTTATGGCGTACTAATAAAGGCAATGGTGGCTGCACTTCCCTGCGATTCTTAGAGTATCCTGTAACGAAGTTTTCGTACCCAAAATGCTTGTGAAGACAACCATTTTAACAATTTTTACTGTGGGAAAGACACTCAAGAAAAGGAAATAGAACATGGGAAATATTCTTCAAAGATGAAATGTTTCTTAAATGTTATTCGTGGGCAGACGTCACGACACAAACACCCTAAAAAGTTTTTGGATAAAACTTTTTATTGGAGCTCTAGCCACAGTTCGGAGTCCAAAGCAGGCGGTTCACTTAAGGCTCCCGTCTACCAGGAGCTTTCTTCGTCGTTTGAGGCCGAGAAGCGCAAGAATAATGAAAGCTACTCTGCCGCCCTCACCGCCGCTGCGCACAAGGCCCTGAACACACGTGCAGTGTTCTCATTGTGCTCCGCGTACCTATGGGACTTTCAGCAGTGACTCTATCAATGTATTAATGGAAAGTCTGTACCAAGGTTCAACACAGCATCCTTGAGTACTTTTGTATGTACCTGAAGAGTATATTTTGAGATACAGCGCTCTAAGCTAGCCATTTATAGCTATATTGGAGTGCCTTGAAACGGTGTTTCTAATGTGCGTGACATCTTGAAAGCACTCTAAAGGCCTGTCTGAAGTGCGTCTTCTTTTTGTAGATCAGCACATTGAACGCACGTTTAATAGCTTCGTGGAAAACCGTGTTTTTTTTCCTTCAAGCAACCCGTAGTTCAAGCGCCAGGTAGGCAAGTAAGTGCCTTAAAGGCCTAGTCACAATATCCAAGTTTACAGGAGCAAACGTTTTCGCGTGCGTATCGAATTTCATGTCCCCGTAAACCAGTTAAATGACCTCTCCCGCAAGCAACGTGGCTCCGGGTCAATAGCGAGTTATTTCCCAATGTAATCGCCACACGCCGATTGAACCAATACTGAATTTCTCGCACCACGAAGTATTAATGAAAACAGAAGTTTCCACTTCCAGAGCATCGTGCTTTCAGTTAAGCACACGGATCTAAGTCAAAGGGGCCGCCATACCTTTTCGATCCTGCCAGCCAACTTCTCCCGTTACCGAGGTGACTTACCCGTTTGTTTGATCCTTAATTAATTCGCGCTGTGTTCGAATTCACTGGAACACATCCTCGTTATCCCTTCAGTACCCACAACTCCCAGCAGGGGAAGTATCCTTGCCATCTTGTATTTACGTATTTTCTTCCACAGCTTAATTTTCGGAGTCAATATTTAAAAACCAAGCTAGTCAAAGCATAGGGAACAAATCAACAGTTATTTCGAAATCCAACTTATTTTTCTTGCATGATTAGTTTCACATCTGTAACTGTAATAAAATATTACCTAATTAATTAATAATGTCAATTCTACATGCGGAAATACAGGTACAATTGAAGCCGCACAAATGTCATAATATTTTTTAAGTAGTTCTCTATGCCATGTAGAGCTTTGATTTTTCATGTCTGGCCATAAATTTTCATTACGAAGATTTGTAAGAAAAATCTAAGATGCAACCCTCCTAATCCCTTCATGCCGAAGTGAGTATGATTTCGAACCACCCTCATTGGTTTCCCAATTGCAATGCATATAAAAAACATTAAATAAACGTGTTTTCTTGTGTTGCCTCGGTTTGTGTACGAACAACATTGTCCAGCAAACAATAATAAAAATATTGAAAACTGTTATAAACACTTGAGGTGCATGGCTTACATTGAAGGGCACGTGAAGGGGATGTCGTTCGTGCCCTTGGTGGAAGGGGAGATTTGGGGGCGCATTCATGCCCTTCATTTGAACTTCAGCCCTTACTTGACGTCACGACCTCGATGCATTTTTGAAGGGCTCGAAGCCAGCTAATGGCCCTTACCAACTGAACAGGAACACAACACTGGTCTTCTAGCTGGCACGTGAACTGATAAAAAAATTCTTAACGTAGCAGTATTATCTGAGAAATTTACTCTGAATATTTTTATGTCTGAAACATTTATCATTAAAATGTATGCATTTAGAAATAATTTATTTAACATTGAATCTCCATTTAAACTCTGTGGCTGAAGGTTTAGTAGACAGAGTCTGAGACTGAGGAAAAAATGTTCAAAAATGACGCAATAGTCCTTCAGCTTACACCGTACTGTGCAGTAATTGTAACGTATAGTTATATCCAGAAACAACATACTATAAAGTTTGTTTTCCATTAATGAATAAATAAAATATTTTAAAATGTATGGGTCTCTGAGATGTTCAGCGAAGAGGGGGGGGGGGATAAGTGGTTACGTTACTGTCTTGTGTCGGGCCAGAAAACCGTCGCCAGGAAATGCTGAGAACTTCTCTAATGTCTTCGTTCCGTGACACACCGCCGCACCAGATGGTGTGCGTACATTCCCAGGTCCATCTGGTGTGCGCGCTTCAATTCGATGCTTAAAAGCACCTTCGTCGTAAAAAAAAAATTCTAAATGCCTCAAGGCCACGTCCGGCCGTGAGCAAACATTGCGACGGCGATGAAAAATGGCGTAAACAAGTTTCGCGTGTGTTCTGTTTCCTCAGAACTGTCAACGGTGACTAAGGTTTTAACACAGAAAACTGTTTAGAAAAGATATAGCGTTGTTGCTATAGTTTAAAAAACAGTTTTACAGAAGAATGAATATCGTAAACATCGAAGTTTACTGACTTTTGTGCTATGGCATTTATGTATTTATCTGTAAAATATATTTTGTGTGTGTATAAAACAATTATATTTATTTTTTATCCTTACTCATTAGACTTAAAGAAAGACTATATAATTTATGGGGTAATACTGATGTAGGTTGAATTCGCACAGATGGACCTGGGGATGTACACATGCCTTCAGGTTGAAACAGGCAGTGTGTCAGTTGGAAGGGGGAGGGGGTGGAGTTGCAGAGGGAAGAAGAGAAGGGAGGGGGCTCTGGTGACTGTTGCTTGAAATATTAATTAAATACACTATCTAATTGTCAACACTGGAATAAAATATTTGTGTTAAAGGTGTAATTTAGTCGCCACTGGGTAGATACAATTGATTGGTATGGGTGAAGGGATAATTTGATACATAAGGCCAATGTTTAATTTGCTGAGAGAAGGGTGACGGTAAGGGGTTGGGGGTTTGTTGGTTGGGGTTGTAGGGTGTACGGTGGGGTAACATAATTTGTTCCTCGATTTTAGAATTTTTTTCGATTTTTATGATTGGTTGGGAGGTGGTTAAAGGTGTGTGTGTGTGTGTGTGTAGGGGGTGGGGGTTGTTTGTTAGGTTTGTGGAGGTGTATGGTGGTCTAAGGCATCCACCATGTTGGCGACCCAAGGTCTGGTAGTTCGATCCCGCCCTCCTCCAGACGATATTTTGAGCTGTGCGAAAATTAAATGGCAGCGCCCCTAGCAGTCAACTCGAGAACCAACCTGATGGTCGAGTGAGAGCGACACCAACGCTCCTAGCAGGTAGCAGGTCAACAAAGAACCAGTGGAAACAAGATGGCAGGGTCGAACGAAGGTGAGTAATAGGGTAGCACACTCTAGCAGCAAATAAAACATTACAGGCATCAGTGGTGCACTCCAGCAGACAGCGAGAGAACTACAGCAGACGACATCCAAGATGGTGGACGAAGGTGAGTAATTAGGAAACAAGATGGCGGATGAAACCAAGATGGCAAGGCGAAAACAAGATGTCGGGCGAAAACAAGAAAATAGCGGAAAGGTCAATGTCAAAGTCACAAAATGGCCGCCGACTGGAATGACAGAGCAGGAGGTAAGATCATCCAAGATGGTGGATGCGTTCTGAATCCTACTCATGTATCATGTCCCAGAACCGACGTAACCATACTATTTACATTGAATGGCAACATATATGATATTGTTAACAAAACTATGAAAAGGTATATTTATGTTTGATTTATGAGGGATAAAGAAACTTTATCTCAGATTCTTTGGAGAGATAAAAGCTATACGGCGATCAACATCAAAAGTGCATATACCAAATGGTGAGATGTATTTATTTTACAATAAAAATACTTCGATTACAATATTCTTCCTTATCTATCACAAGATAAAAATTTAAAGTGCCTCTGGCAAGACGCCCCACACCTCGGCGTCCTGTGCGGCCACATATTTATCATGGGCCTTAATAGGACTATCTACTAAAATAGTTACTGTTCAATCGTTGTTTGCGCGAATACGCGTTGCTCAGTGCATAAATGTTCTGGTAACACGAAATTTTCCCATGAAAGGTAATAATTATTCTTTATTTTTATCGTATTGAGGGTATATAAAAAATCGTGAAAATGACACGAATTAGCTTGCGTATTATGAGCTTGCCCCTGCGCAGTTTCCTAAGCTGTAGATCAAAAGTACACCAACACAGACGTATTTTAATCCGTGGGGTTTCATCGTATCTAAAGGGTCCCGCTGTTTCACATCTAAATTTGCACTGCACAGCGAACAGACGGAAACACTGCAAGCCTTGCACGTAGGAGCGATGAAGCGCCAGGGGCGCGTGTTACTGTCGCCCGTATTGCTCCCTAACTTCTAGACCTTAAACGCACCCAAACAGCTCCATTGGAACCTTAATCCGCCCCTGAGTTTAAACAGGAAATCTCTTTCGCAACGGAGTGCATACATGCTTGGAGGCAGGGACGCCACTCCTAATAAGTGTCTTAACCTTCGGTAAGGACGAGAAAGCAAGCCGGTCCAAGGCGACGGAATACCTTAAAGCCGCAGAGCGCAGAGAGGACGTCTGGCCTTGATCGTGCCGCTGCCAGTCTGCGCGCTGATACGTAACTTGGGGCCCAGCAGAGAACAGCGGCCAGAGCTCGTTACGTAACGTAGGTTTCGCGGGCTTCCACTCCCAGCAAGTCACGAGCGGGAAACAAAGGACTGTCGCAATGGCGACTGTCTTTACCGGTCTGGTTCACTCGATTCCGTAACGGGACGAGGAGCTGGTTTTTCGGCTACCTCAACAACTCCCATCGAAGTCCAGTTTCTCCATAATCACACAAACACACATCAAAAATTACTTATTTTGAATCACTGAAGAAATTACTTTATTTACGCATGTACGAGAGGCTTATGGAAAGGTCTAGCAGCACGCGAATTTGCTAAACATGAAATCCAAAATCAAAAAACAGAATTTGAATTACCTAATACATCACGATGGGGGTAATTTTTTTTTTAACGATATACTTTAATTAACAAAATTATCTCACACATCAATAATTTATACACGGTATAGTTTCGGAATAAAATATTTTTGGCTTTTTTTCAAATAATAACGTATATAAATAACAAAATCAGTATATATATTATTATAAAAAAAATTTAATTTAATTTTATAAATCTGTACAATAACAAAGTTTTTAAATATACATAATTTTAACATAATTTTATTTTTTTGAAAGATCCTATTAAAAATTTTTGTTAAAAAAGTATATTTTCTATAAGATATGCCTATATAAATTTCGATATCATATAGTTGTAGATAATATTATGTTATTAATTTTCAGACTATTATTAACCATCTTTACTGATTTTGAAGCTCTTATTCCTAATTTGATCACAAAAAGATAGACATTTTAAAATCGAAAACTATACACTGTATCAACTATTACTGTATATGGTAGTTACAAGCTTCAAATATCTTACAAATGAATCAAATCCCACCAAAACTCATTAAGTAGTCCAAATTCTGTTTTCCATTTTGTTTGTGGAGTAGACGCACTGCAAGATCATACCATAGCCCTTACATTTTTGTCGTCATGCGATTTAATTACGGGTAGTTCCTCTGGACTATCGAGTTTTTTTAAATTAGTTTTTATATTAGAAACTAGAACTTATAACTCACAATTTTTTGTGGTTGAGCTAGTATGATAACTGAACAAGTCTTTGCATGATCTGTTATCGTACGTGTATCTACTTAGCTACATAAAGAATAGTAATATTTTTACATTAATCTAATGTATTGACAATAAATCATAATTTAAAAAATATTTGCTTGAACACTTGACCGCTTTCAAGGCAAACCTGGTTCCATTCCCGGCGGGGTCGCTCCCGGATTTCCGCGTGTGGGAATCGTGCCGGACGATGCCGCTGGCCGGCGGGTTCACTCGGGAATCTCCCATTTCCCCCGCCCTTGTATCCCCGAGGATGTGTCATCTTAGTTTGAATTGCATCATGCCCAGCAGCGAATCTCCAGCACTGGTACAACGATGGCACAATGATTAGCCTTAGAATGCACCACCGAAACAGGGAACCATCTTAGCCAGGAGAGTTACAGTCTGACCACGCCAATTTTACTCTCAAAATTCCCCATTTTCCCCTCAAAAAGCACCGATTCTCCCAGTTGTAAAAAAGTGTCGCAGAAAGGCACTTTTCGATCCATCGGAAGGATTTGGGAGGCTCGCTTTTCAAGGGCAGGGCATTGGCGGCTATATTGGTTTTATAGGAAAAGGGTATGCCAAATCGATACAAAAATGCTACTTACACTACTGTTGCATTAAAGAAACGATTAGCGCGAACCATGTCCCATATACTGGCATCCGCCGTTGGTCATATTAGGATGGCGGACTGAGGCGTCCATTACAATTTGAGGTTATGCTACCTACCTCGAAAATTCAAACATTCATAACCATTAGACTTTTGGAGCGATTTACCAAATTCAAAAACAATTATATAAAAAATTCATAGCCGAATACTTACATAAAACTGTATTAATTATATCACAAATTATTATAACACCAAAGTTACTCTTATTAGCCTCGAATTCAGTGAATGTACACATTCTAAAAATATATATTGCATCATCATTGTCTGCCCTTATCTTAACCTCCACTATGCTGGTGCAGGAATTATTGGGGAATATGATTTTGTTCCCCCCCCCCCTTTTTCCTACCTGTACAAAATATTTTGTATATGTATATGAATATATGTATTTGTGTATATATGTATTATGTTGGATGAATTTCCATAGGAAGCTCTCTAACCATTTACTATTAATATCATAAAGTTTGTTGCAGGCAGAATAATATTTCTCCAGTTTATAACAATACTTAATTTTTAAAACCATTAATGGATGCCTAGTTGTAACGTAAACTATTATTACAACAAATAACTAAACAAAGAATCCAATAAATACTTTTTATACCTTATGATTAAACAACATTTCAACATGTCCGAGTACATGCATATTGCTAGTAGTACCAACCAACTTTTGATAAAGCCAATTTTGATCACCAATCTCAAACGTGAACTTATTACGAGAAAAGAGCAAGGGTATAGAGTACATACTAATTACAGAATTCTGCTTAGCATTCTCTTTATTTATGATATTTAAACATGTTTGTAGGCCTATGTATATATGAGTATAGATATTAAGAATAATTTCATATTTCCATATATACATAATTATGTATTACATTAATTACAAATAATTTTTATTTACATATTTATATACCTATGCATAATTATGTATAAAATAATTTTATATTTATATATTCATGTATACATAATTATATGCGTGTTTTGTTCTGAGGCGGACGAGAATGTGGGTTTTCTCAGAGTGCTCCCATATTTTTTTTACATATAAAAGTTTTGGTGGTAGTCCTTTTGCGGGGACAAGCTAGGCATTTTACAGTAAAAATCAACGCATTGATATATAAAAAAATGGCAAGTGATGTTCTGACACCGTGAGGTGAACATCGATTTGGAAGCGCTCTCTTGTCATACCACGATGATGAATTACGAATACGAAGGCCTGTTTTTGACCAAACGGTCATGGAGCCGCGAACTGCATCTTAGCTTACTGGTTGTCGCCAGTATCGATTCTGCGATCGAGTTTTCACCTATGGTCAAAATGCACGTTAGCATGAGAGAACGGCCTGCACGAAGAGCCCTTTTCGCGCGATGAAGCATTACGACATTGGGCCCATACAGTTTGTGCAAGGCGATACATTGAAAGCACATACCGAGACTGCAAGGATTGGTGTACTGAGAGTCGGTAAGTGTTGACGGCAATACCTCTTGCTGCATCGATGTGTGCCGATTCTACAGGCGATTATGACGAGACAGTTAATGCTAAAGACGGAATGGGTACAGTAGAGTCGGTTTGTGTGGAATGTACACTTGCAAGACTTTCGCGTGAAGTTGACGAACTTCAAAATAAACTGTCGTCGGCTCTAAATGCCGATGAGCATACAACTCCTGCTACAAAGAAAATCAAATTTAATAAAGAATAAAAAACAGGAGGTGAAGATAACCATGAAAAGAGCATTGATGAAAATGAACATCAAGACAGTGATAGTACTGAAGACGATGATGGCGATTTTCTCGATGCGCTGACACACTCCTCCAACACATTTGCTGCAACAAGCGACATGAAGAAGGCAGAAGACGCCGAGAATACTGGCTACATATTTCCCGAAGACCCGAATGAACTTGTTGGTAGACTCAGATATTTTATTGACCTTCAAAAACGTGGGGATCTCAAGCACATTAAAGATATATCTTCAATCATTAGTAAACTGAAGGATCGGGGATATATCGCATGGTGTTATGAACTGCTTCTTCTAAGATTGTAATTACAAAATAATTATAAATTATTATTATAAAATAATTGGTTTTCCTTTATTTTTGTGTGTCGTATCCTTTTTTCCTTCGCAACTTTAAAGTGATGCTATGAGCACTCGACTATTAACGGAAAGATCTGCATATTTAATGGTAAGGACTTTAGTATAAAAATGCATTGATAGTTGACTGCATACAAAACATTAATTCTGTCAACATGTAAAAATTTGGAGACAGTTAGCGAACGGATGTAATTTCTATACATATGGACGGGGACAAACCGAAAGATTCAACGAAGGATCGATCGAAGGATTGATGGATTGCCGTGGATTGTGGAGGAGGATTGCTAAGGATTAGGTTTGATCGAAGGATTTGCATGGGTTGCTGTGAATTACGGAGGAGGATTGCGGAGCGGATTGCGGAGCGCATTGCGGAGCAGTTTGCTAAGGATTGGTGTGTATTGGTGTGGATTGGCATCGATTGGTGCAAAATGTTATGGACTGGTGTGTGGATTGGTGTGGATTGGTGTGTAAATTGATGCGGATTGGTGTGTGGATTCATGTGTAGTTTCATGAGTGGTTTCATGTGTGGATTGGAGTGCGGATTTGTGTGAATTTTTGTGTGGATTGGTGAGTGGATTAGAGTGGATGTTTGTGGATTGGTGTGTGGATTACTGGTTGCAGTGCTGATTGTGGTGCTTATTGTGGTGCTTATTGTGGTGCTGATTGTGGTGCTGATTGTGGTACTGTTTGTGGTACTGTTTGTGGTGCTAATTATGGTCCTGATTGATTAAAATATTGCGAGATTGATCGAAAGATTAATAAAAACGCAAGTATTTAATTAATTTTTATTTTATTTTATAAAAGTTTCTAGAATTTATTTTTGGGTTCAAGGTTATCCAAGTTCATAAGCACAGCGTCAAGGTCACAGATGTGAGGTCAAGGTGAAAGTCACCCAGATCTAACATGTTGGTCGGAGTCATCAGTGCCACCGAGGCGTAAAAAAGTAAACAAATAACAAACGAAAAACCAATATGGCGGATAGAGTGCATTTGACAGAATGAGTAAAGAAGAGGGAAGGAGGCTTGCCGACTAATTAACCAATAAGAAACATTGGTATGGGAGGGGAATGTTAATACAATTTGATTGATTGTAGGGGGTCACTCGTCTGCTGGACATGGTGCTGTGGGGGACCTCCGCAAATGTATGTTATTAAAAATGATTTTTAAAAATAATTTCTAGTGATGTTTTTTTATAATTTTCTTATAAAATTAGGAATTTTTTTGGAATGTTTGACAATTTTTGGATTTAAGGTCAAAGGTCACCAGGTCAAGGTCACCTTAATAAAATATGGCGCTAGTAGTCAGTAACATAATATGCTCGCTGACTTTTATGAATTTATTCAAACTTTACCATTTTTGTTAAGTTTTTGTTTTCAAGGCCACCAGGACTCTGTTATAGGGCTAAGGTCACCTGGGTCCAACATAGCGGTTAGGTGACATAAAGGGTGGCTGGTCGGTTCCAGTCCCTCTCCCCCTTTAAACAAATATATTCGAAACTTTAATTTTCTATAATATTAAAAAAATTATTTTAGTATAATTTTTAAATTTTTTTATAATTTTCAACAGTTTTATATTTTTTTGGGAATTTTTAAAACAATTTTGCAAATATTTGGGTTTAAGGTCATCTAAGGTAAAGAGGAAAGATTAATGATCAAGGTCAAGGTCACCGATATCCAACATGGTGGTTGAGTGACGTCACAATGTGGCAGTCGGTCGGCTCCAGCTCCAATTCCAGATCCTGTGTATCGATTTGGCATACCCTATGCCTATAAAACCAGTATGGCCGACACTACTCTGCTATCGAGAAGCGAGCCTCCCAAATCCTTCTGATTGATCGAAAATTGTCTTTCTGCGGCTTGTTTTTTACAACTCGGTGGATCGGTGCTTTTTGAGAGAAAATGGGAAATTTTGAGAGGAAAAAGGAAAATTGAGGGAAAAGGAATATTTATAGGGAAACTTAATTGATTTTGAGGCTAAAATTGTCGATTTTTATGGTAAAAGGGGAAATTTTGAGGGAAAATGGCCATCGGGAGATTGGGATTGGAATGACAGAGTATGAACATCTCCGATGCTCCGCTCCCCTACGCCCTTGTCCACAACTCGCCATTTTTCTACTACTCACTTCCTTCAGAATTTATGACGTCTGGTGGTCCGCTGCTACTACGGCCTTGCGTCGGAGTGCAGTTACGATCCAATGTTTTAACCCATTCTTATTTATTGTATACAGGTTGTTCAAGGTTAACTGAGCACTTTTGACAGCCCTGCTTAGGGTCTAATTTTCTTTTCACTTTTTATATTTACGCCATATGTTGTGACGTAACACAAATAATTGGCATAAGACAAGTCAGAATTTAATGCCATTTAATGACATTTATGTACAGTAATACTGAAGAGAAGAAAACATTAGCAAAAGGCGTATATAAATCAGTAAAAATAAGTACAAAAGATAGCAAATTACTAAAAAATACCAGTCTTCTAATCACTTGGCAATAAATATAAAACGTTACCCTTGGAGTACCAACACAAAAATTTTTTTAATTCAAGCTCCCGTACATGCCAATACACATTGATTTAAAATACAATTATTTGTACGTGTTTCTAAGCAATTCTTTCTGAACTCCAAAAATCCAGTTAAGTAAGTAGGGAAGGTTGGCAGCCACCCACGGCCCAGTAAAGCCTCTAGTCCTATAAAAATATATTAAAAGTTACAATAAAAAGATTACTGTGGGATACAGTTGAATTTGACCCATTAAAGCTCCTGCCTTTAAAATACAACACTTAAAAAAATCATAAAAACGATACCCTTACGAATGAGTCTTGGAAACGGAAAACTACCAGAAAGTTCAATTAAACTTGGACGGCACCCAAAGACAATCACGACACGCTAAAAACAAGAGGCGTAGCAGACGCGACACCATAGTTACAGCCAAGCATAATTTAGAACTGCAACAGATACCAAATTTTGAAATGGATAGCAACTACTGCACACCCAAGTAACTATACACACATGCCACGCAAAAAAAAATTACAAAACAGCTAAAATCCTACCGCAAACACGGAAACGTTACGTTTTTCCTCGACTCACCGTCCCATCACTCAGTTTGAATGACTAGATCAGGTTGTCGTAATTCTCGTTGGAGCGAAGTGCAGGCAGGTTGAAGCTGGGCAGACGAACTTAGCAGCTTTTAAAGGCGGCAGCAGAATAGAATAGGCCCCGAACTCAGCAGCGCAAAGCCTTAAAGAAACTATTGCCACCAATAACCACTAAGACGCACTCTCATGATAAGGGGAAGGAGGGGAAAGGGTGTAGAAGGTGACCAAGGGAGGGAATCCGAGTACATAGTCCGCCATTGATCGCTGAAATAGAGCGCGCTCACAATTATAACGACGTCGGGGCAAACGGCGCACTGTAATATTAACGTTGTCGTGGACCACCGTCTCACTTTATTCAGGGGAAACAGTAATGAATTGTTTATTTTTAGTAAAGCAAATGTGTCTTGTGAGAATAAAATAAGAATCATTGACTTCAGTAGTCATAAATTTAAACGCTACTCTCTCAGTACAACGTCAAAGCGTTTTTCGTAATTCGCTGCCAACTTAACTGGAAGCCCGCATGCCAGTGCGTATTGTGGCATGTATGTAGTTATTTTATATTGCTTTATTGTATATTATATTACATATTTTATAATATTATAATTCATAGTACTTCGGGCAGTGATTATTATCAAGGTTGATTTCAAAAGTGCTCACTTTACTGTGGACGTGCTTTTGCACAACTGTACACATAACGCACAGAGAGATTATTTATTGCCGGAACTGTACACTGCGAGGCTCAGTGATAAAGTGAGCATTTTTGAAATCAACCTTAGAAAAAAGCCACTGTCTATGCCTGCGTATATTTTAACGGGCGCAATGAGTGACATGGGCCCCGTAATGTTGGTAACGATGGGCGGAAAGTAGTTCCATATCTTAAAGTCGAATAAAAAGTACTAGGCAACCATTTGTGATAATTGAAATTATTTCTCTTGCTATCTGTTTTTTAATACACCGAAGTGCACAAATTAGCAGATTTATATAATATTTACTTTCCTAATAATTTCACAGTTTCACTTGACCGACGTCTGAATAAACTGTTGAGGCCCGCTGCAATGTTAACTTTACATAAGGCGAATATATACACAACGTGCATGTAACGTATAACATTTCATGGTGGTATTCACTATTATGGCTTTTCCAAGTTGCTATTATTACTCTATGTGACATTACTATTGGCATACGTATTTTAATTTTCAACATTACGTGTTATTTATTAATTAAATATAATAATATGCTAATGTTTTATGTTTATGATATAAGTTAGTGAGCATCTGTTGTTTCAAGTTTTAAATATGTTTAAATGGTTTCATTTATTTTGACATGTAATTTTGTGCAGTTTTCATGGTTTATTTTTATTTAAATTGATATGTGCTTATCATTTTAATAAATTAGCAGCACTGACCGTACGTAGTTTTATTAATGATGCATTTTTTTTAACGCAGCTCCGAGTTAATCCCTATATTGGCCAGGTTAATTTAAATTCCCATTGATTTAGTGAATGTTTTACACGTAGCCGGAAGAAGATTTTTCTTATATTATTCAGGTGGAAAAATGGTTTTAATGTCATCAGCAGTGTTCGTGTAACAAATTAAGAGAGCCACAGATGAAATTTAATTAAAACTCGGCAAATTGCAATTATGTATTTTGGCCTAGAGTAGACTTGGTACCTACAGTAGACTTGGTACCCAGGGCTGGTACGTACCTGAAGACACCGAGCTGGTTCGGCGTGTTCCGGCTACAGATTCGATGTTTCTACAGAGGTATAACGTGTATTTTACGGTTGCCAAGAGTGAATTCTTGCTACTTTCGACCTGATTTTGTTAACTATCAGAAATTTTATAATTATTCTCTGGTGATCTCTAACAAGCTATTAAAACTTTTCTCCGTCTTTAGGCTACACATCTCTCAGTGCCAAGAGTAACCACGTTTTACCGATAAGAAACTGAGCTAAACAAATTTTTTTTTATTATTTCATTTTAATTCAAGTGCGAGAGAAAACGTTTTGAAGACACTTCAAAGTAAAATTAATTACTACGGAGCCACTCTGCAGTACTCTTGGAATTATTTTTTAATTCGGATAGCTAATTTATTTTAAAGCTGCACATTACGTCATAATTTTAAACTTGAAATATTTTAAAAGCTTCTCTACTTAATTCTTGTCATCAGTAAATGTGGCTCTATCAGATGTGTAGTATAATTTTTTTTGGTAGTTTTGGCTGTAGTTCGAAACTTATGAAAAGGGTATTTTTTTTAAGTGTCTTCTTTTTAAAAGTTTTTTTTTTACATTCAAGTGTGTTGTCAAGTCCGGATCATAGTACGTGCAGCTACCCAATGTTTAATGTACTAATGTTATTAGCTACATATTCTCACAATAGACACAATATTCAGTTTCATGACAGGGGAAACTAAAGTGATACATTTAACATCCAACAGCCTTACAGTACAGTGCGTGCGTTAAAGTGCAGCCCACTCGTGAGGCATAAAAATAGTAGAGAAACACGCCAAACAAAAAGTTTAAATGCATACAAGTATAGTCAGTTCATGACTGGAAGAGACTTTCTTGAAGACCTGCTAAAGATCTACTTTCAAGCCCATTTCGTATCCTTCTGCCAAAGGGTAAACAAACATTGCCATGTGGCAGTCACATGGCAATGTTTACATTCCACTGTGTGTGTGTACATGTGTTCGTACATGCACGTACCCATCATAACAGTAATGTATATATTATTAATGGATATTCCACAAGCGTAAAGTTTTTAATCTTGAGAATTTCACACAAAAGAATATGTGATGCAAGCGAAAAACATTTCATTATATAAACCCAAAATGTGAGTATTAAAAATTAGATGTTTCGTGTGCGTGCCTGAGTCTGTATCTCTCTCTATCTCTCTCTCTCTATCTCTTTCTATCTCTCTCTCTCTCTCTCTCTCTCTCTGTATGTGTGTGTGTATAGGTTTGATTTTGACTGGAGGATTGGGTGGGGGAGAAAAACTTTCACTTTGATTACATATTAT
>NQII01000639.1:133624-172166 GCA_002778355.1 Clitarchus hookeri
AAGACTTCCCACTAATAAAATAATATGGTCACCGCTGAAAGTCCCATAGGTACACGCAGCACGACGAGAACACTGCACGCCAGTTCAGAGCCTTGCGCTTAGCGGCGATGGCGTACTTGATGCGCGTGGCAGTGTCGCCCTTATCGCTCCCGCGCTTCTCGGCCTAAACGTGGGAAAAAGTTCCAGGTAGACGGGCGCCTTAAGCAGGGCTTTTCCAGGGTTTTCAAAAGTGCTCATTTCACCGTGAACAGCCTATACCTAGGAATACAGAGATCAAAGAACCTCACATACCGCTAACTCCAGCCACACGCGACAGCAGAAAGGCGTTACTGGCCAGCAACATGTCGGTAACGCCGTTCTCCAATCAGCGCCTGGCAACCTACTCGCCAGTACGAGAAACTTTATCGAGATCGTTCTCAATGATTTGAAACATCGCATTCGTCGTGAAATCAGCAAATGTTATTAAATATTGTCTCAGTCTCTACCAGCCCCCTTCGTGTCATTTCAGCACAGACTATACATCCCTTTGGTACTTATGAAGTCGAAACGTTATAGTGATGTATTCTCAAATGTACATGTACGCTAATTCTTGCATGTGCTACCCCCCCCCNACATACTAAGAACCTAAAAACGTTCCGACGCCCCTGGTTGAGAAGCAACCTTTTTGCTGAAGAATAATATATGAATATTGTTATTCATCAATTGGCATGGTATCTAGAAGAGGTAATATAAAATCAGATCATAGTATTGAAGAGCAAGTGTTCCAAATCTTCCTAAAAATGGTAACATCTTCCGATTTCTTCGTGATAACAGGAAATACGGATTTTTCTCAGAAACCTTACATTTTTAATGTTATCTCGCTCTAATGTCTCTTAATTAGCCCATCATTTGAGTATATTTAAATAATTTTTTTTTTCGCATATATGAAAAGATACATTAATAAAATCAGCATTTTAAAACTACGCACTCAATCAGTGTAACTGTTACTTCTGGAATGTTCGACTGGTGACAGGAGTGTCGTTTTTAGCCGTTAGAATTGCTTCGCTGTGACGTCACCTTTTATAAGGGGAACTTGGGGTGGAGTCCAGTGAAATAAGAAAACTTCAATAGTGTAGCTCTTTGGTATCAGTTGGTGGCTGAAATTTCCACTGCATGGAAATTTTACTTTTTCAATTATGTGTTCGTGTGCCTACAATTAGTATCTTATTGTAACCTACTTGCTATGTTTAACCTTTAGAAGCAAACCTTGTGACTTCAATTCTTGATGCTTTTGTTTTTATACTATCTTTAATTCAAGATATATGTCAACAAATAGAAAATGAAAATGGCCTAAACAAAAAAAAAAAAAAACAAGAATTACGAATTCACCCGTGAGGGTAATTTCTTGAGGGTTTGTATTAGTATTTGTGAATAATGGATACTGTTTTAAGCATTTACAAAAAATGGTTTATAGTTTTTTTAAATACGGAATTTTCCAGAAAATAGTTTGAATTTTTTAAAGAAAATTCCTCATTTTTCTGTCTGTTATGTGGTAACCCTGTCAAAAATAGTGTGGTGTTCTAGTAGCCATAGTGACATGAGGCGTCGCCAAGTGCAGGTAGCGGCAGAGTAGTGGAAGTTGACTCTTCGGTTTCCGAGTGATTATTAAAGAAGAAAGTACAATTCCTTGAACAAGGTGACACCCATTACACACGAGGTTTATTGTGGTGGAATATTCTACATGGCTAGGTTTTATGTTTTCTTGTTACCTCAAGTGAAATGCGTATTTCCTACGCTTAGAAACTTCATAAGTGAATTCGTCGATAATTGCGTGGTTTACAGAAACACCGCAAGGCAAGCGCTACTTTTTTTTTTTAAATTTGTTATAATTATTTAAAATTTGTTTTGATAAAATTGAGTTTCCACATTATAGAATTTAACGCAAACTATGGCTGGTAGGCGACATTATTTTTACCAAATAATTTGATAGCAAGAATGGCTACAGATCTTTGCTCACTTACAAAGTTATCAGAAACTCAATTATGTATATTAATTAATTTGTGAAATGTTTGCAATAAATTATAAATTCATACTTTATCCCGCTTAATCGTTTTAAGAAGTTTTTTTTTTTTTTTTTTCCGTGATAATGCTACAGCCGTAGGTTTATAGGTTGCCAATATTTTTCTTGGAAAATTTGTGTTCGGATTTTGGTATCGGAGGAGAGAGAAATAGAGTTAACAGCTGATTGAGGACGGAGCTGCATTAGAATGCAATTACGTAGATAACGGGAGAACCTCGAGAAAACCCACTGGAAAGAGGTAACATCTACCACGTTTCACAGTGGGAAAATTCCGGGGTTGACACCGCCGAAAATCGAGCCCGGTTCGCCGTGGTTGAAGATGGATGGTCTGACTTCTTCATCACCGTGGCTCGAATTCCAGTATTAGATTTCAAGCAGATACTGAAGACACTCCAACCGTAAGGTTAGTGGGAAGTATCCTTACCATCTTGCAGTTTCGTATTTTCCTCCATAACTTAATTTTTTGAGTCAATAATTAAAAACCAAGCTAGTCAAGACATAGGGAACATCTTAAGTTATTTAGAAAGCCAACTTATTTTTCTTGCGTGATTAGTTTCACATATGTAAACGTAATCAAATATTTCCTAATTATTTAATGATGTCAGTCTCACGTGGGAAAATACAGGTGTAATTGAAACCGTACAAATTTCCAAAAACTCGTTAAGTAGTCCTTTATGTAATGTCTAGCTTTGATTTTATATGTCTGGTCATACATTTTCATTACGAAGATTTGTGACAGAATTGAAGATGGAACGGCTTCATGGGTCGATTGAAAAATTGTGACTCCAGTTCTGAAAAGATTTGTTGAGTCGATAGGTCGATAGGTCGATAGGAGCGAGGTCATGTCCGCCGGTGAAGGTGAGATCAGATGAGTATGGAGCAGCGGCGGAATGCAAAGCGGGGGGAGACGAAACATCCCCGAGAAAACCCGCCGGCCTACGTCAACGTCCGCCACGTTTCCCACGTGCGGAAATCCGGGTGACCTCGCTGAGGATCGAACCCGGTTTGCCTTAGCGAGAGGAGGGTATTTTGACTACACACACCATTGCACGCCCTGAAGAGTGTGGTGAGACTTGCTGCAGCACCTCCCAGAGAGCATGGAAGGTCTGCGGGATCCTTCCTTACCCTGTCATTATCCTGAGCAGAGGGTCTGCAGCCAAGATCCGTGTCAAGGACAACGGTCATATAGGCCAAGGACAAACTTGTAACCCAAGATGCTGGGAATGCCGTTGTTCAGAGGGCAACACTATCTTATTAACGTAACAACTTGTGGAATGGTTTTATACTTTCGGAGACTGTGACGTTGCATAAGAAGTACCGCGCGTTCAACCTCAGCGAAGTTAGCTTTGCTGTTACGAAAAACCGGTTTGGCAATTAAAACGTTAGAAAGGATTACCATACATGTTTAATTCTCGCTTGAGAAATTGTGACAGTAACTACATATGGGATTCAGTCGTTTTTTTACTTGGGTATTTATTACTAATGTTATTAGTAAATATTAAAATTAAAAAAAATTTTAATGACACGAGATAAAGTGATAACATTTTGTGATCGTCAAAAGTAGTAGTTGAACCGAAACCCACCGAGAATTTTTTGGTTATTGGCAATTTTATAAAAGAAAATGGTAAATCCGCACTTGCTTCGCGTACAGATTACAACAATCGAAACGCGTTTGTATGTTTATATGTTGGTGTGTGTGTGTGTGTGTGTTTTTTTTGTAACTTTCAACATTTTTGACAATTAATATAACGTTCTTTCAAAACAATAAGTTTAGTGGTTAATTAATCAAAATCTCTTTTATGTAAAATAAACAAATAAAAACCTAGCTATTTTCCAAAATAAAATTAATTATTTTAATTTTTTAACTATATTATTAACGCCACGAGTTTATGCAAACAGGCGAAACGAAAGGGTAGGTAGCTTTTTGTTGTCATGAAATTATACCAAAGTATTGTCAATATGAATCCCGCGGTAAAATTTAACAAAAGGAAAAATAAATATTTTTTTTTGCACAACTCTTACGGTTAAAGCCATTTCACGCAACCGTGTTGTAATAAATAAAAACTTGGATAGCACCTAAACTTCACGTGATGGTTTAAGTGATAAAATTGGGTTTGTAATGGTCGATGCACATTGCTGTACATAACGAGTATTCCCCAACTTCTTCTCATCCCATCATAGTCTTCACTTTTCTGATGCAGTTGCCTGGTAGAAAACTTTTATCTGATGGCATTGTTCGTGAGCTTTAAGCTAATGTGGATTGGTTTTTTAGTTCCTAAAATACGTGCATTATTTATTCGTAAGTTCTGTGATATGTGAATTGGGCATGTGTTTCAGTCAGACTAGCTTTGCTTAAGTATTACGTTAGAGAATTGTACGGTAACGTTTATTGGGTCTGCGCTGCAAGACATACAGTACAAGTTTCATAAAAAATACTGGATCGATACATAATGAAAACGAACAAAAATAAGAAGTAGGCCAAATTAATTTTTTTCTTCACATGAAAGCAGGATTAAAGATGATGCCTCCTCTTTATAATGCTATCATCCCCCCCCCCCCCNCCGAAATTTAAATGACGTTGTGCCCCTGGCAGAAGTAGTAGGAACTTTTCAATACTGGATTTTCATCCTTCCATATTTAGGTGTTTTATGAGCACAATTTCTTGGTCGCCTGCAATTCACACGCTTGCAGTCAAGATTTTGATATTACCAATAATCTATTTTTGTTGGTATCTTCTCGAAAATTGCAAAAAGATAAAATTGTTGTGTATTTGGTTGTTATTTCGTTATTCAGTTCGCCGCCAGATTAGATACACGTCTTTGGGATCCATAAAACAGCATTTGTCTGTAATCTTAGGTGTTGTCCAATCCGACACATTATATGTACATTGTGCTACGTCCTTGGGATGCAAATTATATGTTTCCACTACAATTTGTACCCATTTAATTTTATTTCCGTAATGATAGTTTATATAGCGAGGATATTTCTGTGTTGAGCTACGATGCATGGCGTACGTAATGTCCCTTCACATAAAGCTTGTCGACCGTCACTTAAACGTATTCACGACGTGGAATTCGGCGTTAATTACTGCCCTAATGGACTTTTCCTCGTGGATTACATTGCGCGCGATAAGAAATATTTTTTTGTCTCCTGGAATGTTGCTAGGCATCTGCAGCCGTCTACTTGCAGAAGTGAATTTTTAAAAGATGTTTACGTAGTCGGACTTTCTTGAACGCGATTTATTTTTTGTGTGGATTACCAGACGTTCTCTTTCACCCGGACATGTCCTCTTTACGAGACTTTGTAAACTTTCCGGCCGGATTTTACAAAAAAAAAAAAAANTTCTCTTTCACCCGGACATGTCCTCTTTACGAGACTTTGTAAACTTTCCGGCCGGATTTTACAAAAAAAAAAAAAATTGAAATTTTCTCTTTTCCAATAAAAGTGAAAGAAAGCTAAGTTTTACTTTTTTGTGGTTTTTTTTTTATAATATGTCGTTAAACATATAGTAACGCGCCAATGACTTCCTGC
Organism: Clitarchus hookeri; assembly: GCA_002778355.1. NCBI lineage: Eukaryota > Metazoa > Arthropoda > Insecta > Phasmatodea > Phasmatidae > Clitarchus > Clitarchus hookeri. Next base: position 139,215 of record NQII01000639.1, read on the forward strand.
AAAAGTGCAAACTTTTGGCGAATATTACATGATTATTTTGTCTTTATCAACACCTACATATTTTTCCCTGGCTGTTTTTTTTTTACGTGTCAAAGTTGAGAAGTGCCAAATCTATTTCCGATTGTTTCTTAGGAAATAGAACCTTTTTAGAACGATTATAATGATTAAAGAACTATAATCGAAATGTATCTGAATCTATACTGTGCAAGAGTGATTACCTGTCAATTAACAAGATTTAGTTACCTGAACGTGTCCTCTTTTCGAATCCCACGCAGCTGCTAACTGTATTTCAGTGCCTCTTTAGAATGCGATTTAATTCTGTCGTTTCCGAAATTCTGTGGGGTTACAGTTTTCGGTTAATACCTTGTATCAGCAATATGCAGTTATTGTTCTCACTTTAAACACTTCTTTTTGTCCTTACAGATGAGACCAGAAGTCCAGTTTGCGCCGAGTGTTTTGCGCTTAGGAAATAGAAAATGTATTTATATCTTAGATTTTTTTGTATTACCATTTAGCACAGAAATGTTATAATGCCTTTCATCTGTAAAAATAAACAGCTGTCGTTATCGGGTCGTATTGAGTACGTTGTGTGCGTGAGTGTGTTGGCGCGCGTGCATGCTTCAAAATTAGGCCTGTAGATTGACTCTGACAAGATTCATAACCTAACGTTAGGGAAAAGGTCAGGCAGAAAAATGATAATTTTAAGTTTTGTGATTACTGGGTCAATTTAAAAAAATAAATAAAAAACTATGTTTACTAATCAAATGCGAAATATTGAAAAATAAAACGCGATGATAAAAAACACTGTATCTACTGGTACTGTCAGGAACAAATTCTTGTTGTTTTTTTTTTTTTTACCGTATTTGAATTACTATACTCATCGTAAGTTTAGCAGCACAGACAGCCTTTTTTGAAAAACTAATAAGTGAGTTTGTATTAACGACAGAGTCCAGCTTACTTCAGTATGAAATTGCGTCACGACTTTTCCACCACGTTCGGTGATCGTTGTGATAGCAGATCTCGACTTGGCATCGCTCGAATTCTCTATCTGCGGACATTTAAGGCTCCGCATCTGAGGCAGAGAAGCGCGGGAGCGATAAGGGCTACATTGCAACAAGCATAAAGTGCGTCATCGCCGCTAGACACAAGGCTCTGAACTAGTGCGATAAGGGCTGCATTGCAACCAGCATCAAGTGCGTCAATCACCCGATTTCCACCAAATTCTTCACACAAGTAGCGATGCGGTAGGCCAAGTAAACTTACATGTTTTAATTGTTTTTGTCACTTTCTTTTTTTAAAATGACGGTTCTGTAAATATTTTAGGTTAGTAAACCTTTTCATTCGAAACATTTTCCCGATAAAATCCGAAGTTGATGCTCCGAATACGATTTCCGTAATGCAGTTGATTGCACGCAAGCTTCTGGCAAGAGGTTTTCTGGGTTCGAGTACCAGGTAAGGCACGTGTTTATTTGTAATTGTATCACTATTGTTGCACATGTTTTTGGTTTCATGTCTAATGATATTCCTTTCAACTTGTCGTCAAGTCCTACCTACTAACTCAGCTTTTAAGAAAATTATTTAAAGATGAACTATATTGAGGAAAGCAGAATCATTAGTTATATCAGTAACTTCTTGTCAGTTATGCTGGAGTGCTCTGAGATTGTATTTCTAACGTCTGTGGCGTCTTGAAAGCCTCGTCTGAAATGCGTGCTCTTTCCGTAATCAGCACATTGGATGTTGCAGTGAAAGTCTCTTTATATTCCAGGCTACATTTATAAATAAATCAGAAAACAAATTAAATGTCGTTACTACAAATAAATAGCAAATCGTACTTACAGCCATTAAAATTTTCTTCCGGTACCGGGAATCGAACCCGAGCCTCCTGGGTGAGAGCCAGGTATCCTAGCCACTAGACCATACCGGAGATGTGAGGGAAACTTTGAATTATATCTTTATGAGGTATTAAATTACTGAATCTGAAATAATTAGTTTTATAATTTTTATGCATGTGTATTACAGTTTGCTAGCTCGATTTTCAATTTACGTTTCCAGTTAAGATCCCACGTCAAAGTACTGACGCTGAGAATGACTTCAAGATATTCTCAGCTTTAATTTATTACAGATATTCTAGCCAAATTTATTAGTACACCATGGCATTGCTAGTAGAAAGTGTTTTTCCAAACCCCAGTGCTCATCTTAGTTTAGTTGACCAGTACTTGAAAATATTTCAAAACCGCTAACTACCCGGACCGCAAAACGATCAGCAGAACTTCAGTAAAAATCGTTCTGTAAAATAACTAAATATTTCTGAGCGATGTCAGATTACAGCATCCAAGAAACTAGTCACGTCGGATGTTAATTCCCTTTTCTATTTCCATGTATAATGAGATTTGATTGAAAATGAAAATTCTTAAAGCGGGCGTTTATATTTTTAGTTTTTTAGTTATTATTACTCGGGTAGAAAAACGTGTAGCACATATTAATCGTTGTTGTTAAGCCATATTACGGCAAGGCCGCCTCTGAGTATGATAGAAACGAGTAACCAACTGGAAAAAACACTGCATGTCAATTTTTTCAACTGGCTTGCGCGTAGGGGCGATGACATACCTGAGGCGCATGGTTAATTCGACCTATTGCTTACACGTACCGGCACCTTTTAATTATTTATGTAAACGTACTTCCTGCGTTTCTTATGGNTTAATTCGACCTATTGCTTACACGTACCGGCACCTTTTAATTATTTATGTAAACGTACTTCCTGCGTTTGTTATGGTAAAAAATTGTCATAAAAGTACGTTTTACATTGCACATGAAAGAAGAATGCATATTTTTGTAACACTGTAAATTATATAGCTGGGATATATTTATTTGTATTTTGCATAAAATTAAATTGTTTGTTTCTAACCAAAATTTAAGCGTATTTCATTCATAATGGTTTATAAAGTACATGTTGCAAAAAAAAAAAAACAATATTATAATTATTAGTAGGGGTTGTATGTAATGAAAAATTAATAATAATGTTTACATATACTTTTAATAATTTTACATTTATTCTTAAGCATAAAATGTTTTAATAAGTGCATAAATAAAATAACGTGGTGTATAAACGGTTTGGCTATAATATTTGTAAAAACCTAAAGTTGTGAATATCTGCAATTAATTTCAGCCTCCAAAGTTATCGTGTCATAACCGTAAAAAAAACGAATGTACATAAAATCAGCTATTTAAAATATGTGTTTTTATAATTATCATGATTACCCTACTTGCGAAAGTTTTCATGCAAAACGTGCTTTCTGAAGAAACCTAAATTTACATACTTCGATTTAAAGTTGACTAACTAAATAATTTTTAAAAAACATCAAAATAATTGTCATACTCTAGCATTACAATTTACTCTCTTACTAAATATGTACGTGCATCCTTCTTTCANAAACATCAAAATAATTGTCATACTCTAGCATTACAATTTACTCTCTTACTAAATATGTACGTGCATCCTTCTTTCGTACGCAACATAAATCGTACTTATGTACCGTAAAACGGGGTGAATAGTAACACTGAAGTAGAAACGAAACACAAATTTTCAACTCTGTTTACTGTACTGCCCCCTTTTTTTTTAAATTAAACGATATCACATCAGACTTGTTGGTGCGCCTAAAGAGAATAACTCTCATGTGATATATTTTAATTTTAAAATATGGCAGTACCCTTAAACATATTTGGAAAATTGTGTTTGCATTCAACCTTATGTTCGCATTCACCCCGTTTTACGGTAACAATTTTGGCGTTTTATTGTATTGTGCATGTTGTANAAACATCAAAATAATTGTCATACTCTAGCATTACAATTTACTCTCTTACTAAATATGTACGTGCATCCTTCTTTCATACGCAACATAAATCGTACTTATGTACCGTAAAACGGGGTGAATAGTAACACTGAAGTAGAAACGAAACACAAATTTTCAACTCTGTTTACTGTACTGCCCCCTTTTTTTTTAATTAAGCGATATCACATCAGACTTGTTGGTGCGCCTAAAGAGAATAACTCTCATGTGATATATTTTAATTTTAAAATATGGCAGTACCCTTAAACATATTTGGAAAATTGTGTTCGCATTCAACCTTATGTTCGCATTCACCCCGTTTTACGGTAACAATTTTGGCGTTTTATTGTATTGTGCATGTTGTANGCATTCAACCTTATGTTCGCATTCACCCCGTTTTACGGTAACAATTTTGGCGTTTTATTGTATTGTGCATGTTGTACAGTCGAGTGCAGTGTTCGGTTGGAAGTCACTCTCATTCTGCCTTACGGCGGGATTTTTCTTTCCCTGAGAGTTACTGCACGAGAAATAACAGCAAGATTTCCACCCTTCTGGAAGGAGTTTTTCCGGCATTTTCATCCGTCACGCCATGTACCACTCCTGTCCTCTGGAAATTCGTTGGTCTCCCTCCTATTGAGAAAATGAAATTTCACAATTCGTTTGAAAATACCAAGAGAACTGGCGAAACCTCTGCAACGTACTTGAAGTTTCACATGATCCTCCATATTCCCTTTTCGCACGTGGGAAACGTAGCGGACGCTGCCGTCAGTCGTTGGGGTTTTCTCAGAGTACTCCCGTCCCTCCCACTATCACGTTCTGCTGCTATTCCATCTTCACCTCGCTTCGACCTCGCCTGCGCTGAAGACTTGCCACCCTTTGTCTCCATGCTCTAGTCTTAAGAAAACATATTAATATATGCAGCGTTGTTACGTCTTAGCAGCTCGCACAAATAGGAATCTGGACCGTATATAAGATATATGATTAAATTCTCTTGGGAGACACGAATGAATTCCTGTTACGTTTTCAATTCTCAGAGGTCTTTACTTTATTGATGTAATGGGTTTTTAAAGCAAGTAGCCTCAATTTCTTCCTGATTGCAATTATACTGTTTTTCCCCCGGTTCAATGGTTTTTGTGAAGAGTTTTATCAGTTCCTAATGTTTACGTTTTCACGTCTTTGTTTTTCCTAACACGTTATTATACAAACAAATAGACATATCGCATGGAGCCATTTAGGCCAAAATTTAGAGATACTCTTTAGCATCAAATATAATACACTGGAGAGCCAAAAAAAAACTGGTATAGGTATGTGTATATGCTAATAACAGAGGTATGGAACCAATCAGAGTAACGCTATGCGGTCGGCAGCGCCTATACACAACAAGCGTCTGGCAAAGTTGCTAGATCGCAATGACGACGATGTTACCGTCGTTATCAAGATTTAAGTGAGTTTAAACGTGGTGTTATAGTCGGCGCACGAGAGGTGGGACATAGCATCTCCGAGGTAGCGACAAAATTTGGATTTTCGAGTACGAACATTTCAAGAGTGTGCCGTGAATATCGGGAATCCGGTAAAACATCAAATCTTCTACATCGCTGCGGCTGGAAAAAGATCCACTTGCTTGCCCTGTTTACTGCTGACTGCTCTTAGTAATTTGCAGACAGACGTGCAACCCTTTCTTAAAAATGGCGCAGATTTCAATGCCTCCTGCATACCTTCAGACATTAGTCGAATCCATGCCACGTCGTCTTGCGGCACTTCTGCGTGCTCGCGGGGGCCCTACATGATATTAGGCAGGTGTACCAGGTTTTTTGGCTCTTCAGTGTATAACGTTTTAGTTAGTATTTACTGTATCTGGAACAACGCCTACAGCATTGAGAAGCAGCTCGCCTGCGCAGATTTCAATGCCTCCTGCATAAACGCCCACGGCATTGAGAAACAGCTCGCCTGCGCAGATTTCAATGCCTCCTGCATACCTTCAGACATTAGTCGAGTCCATGCCACGTCGTCTTGCGGCACTTCTGCGTGCTCGCGGGGGCCCTACATGATATTAGGCAGGTGTACCAGGTTTTTTGGCTCTTCAGTGTATAACGTTTTAGTTAGTATTTACTGTATCTGGAACAACGCCTACAGCATTGAGAAGCAGCTCGCCTGCGCTGATTTCAATGCCTCCTGCATACCTTCAGACATTAGTCGAGTCCATGCCACGTCGTCTTGCGGCACTTCTGCGTGCTCGCGGGGGCCCTACACGATATTAGGCAGGTGTACCAGGTTTTTTGGCTCTTCAGTGTATAACGTTTTAGTTAGTATTCACTGTATCTGGACCAACGCCTACAGCATTGAGAAGCAGCTCGCCTGCGCAGATTTCACACTTCGTTTGCTGGAAAGACTGTGGGTAATTTCTCGTCAATTCAAAGGTGTATTGCATTAAGGAGTACGGCAGGAATTCTTGCGCAGTTGTAATTGCGTTGAAATTGATAACCGACCCATTTACGCGGCACTTTGTTGAAATATTCATGTGTTCCCCCCTCCCTTCCCCCTTTTCTAATTGCATTAACACAGTACCGACTCCCGCCTTAATGGATGAGCCCAGAACGGACTTTATTTAACTGATTAGAAAACCCAGGACTGTAGTTGGAGATCAGTGATATTAACAGTGTATCGGTGTTAGTTTTACATTCAAGGGACCATTGTAGCTTCTGTTAAGCCTCAGGTAAGTAATGCAATGGAACTGTCGTAAATCCGCGTAAGCTCACAAAGATGAAAAACTCTGAACCTTACTAAGCCATTGGTAAAGGAGAGTATTTTATTGCTTCTGAATTATCTAAGCTAGTGTATATTCCACGGGCGAACATTGCATTCTCCAAGAACTTAAAATCTTCACTGCAATAATTGATACCAATTAGGAACCAGCTTCTGGTTGGCTGCAATTCACGTTCTAAAAATTTACTTTAAGGAATCTCAGGTGCTTTGCAAATGTATTTCTTCCCGTGACAGTTATNACATTCTCCAAGAACTTAAAATCTTCACTGCAATAATTGATACCAATTAGGAACCAGCTTCTGGTTGTCTGCAATTCACGTTCTAAAAATTTACTTTAAGGAATGTCAGGTGCTTTGCAAATGTATTTCTTCCCGTGACAGTTATTATGTAAGCTGAACGCAGCCATGGCATCGGCGTGTCATTGGTTAAGGCGTACTGTCAAACATTTAATGCATGCGGCGAAGAGGTTTCGACTTTGGAACTGTTTCTGTGGCCATCGGCACGAATTATTGCTACGCTGTGGTGGTTTGTCATTTACGAGTTAAATCTACAATCACGAATACCTATATATCTAAGGCGTTAACAAATTTTCGGTGCGCATGCGCGTGTACATCCATACAAAATGTAAAGGATGCGAGCACTTTTGGAATTAACCTTTGAATAATATCACTGCGCATCCTGCAGGTATTTTAACAGGCATACTTAGTGGCGTGCGCCCAGTAAGGTTGGTAACAACGCGACGGAGGAAAAGTAATGCCGTGTCTTGATGATGAATTAAAAGAGTGAGATAAATATTTGCGAATACTAAAATGGTATTTTCCTTTCTATCTTTTTTAACGCATATATGTGTGTTAATAAGCAAATTCGTAAAAGATTTTCTTTGCTTATAACCTAACACTTTCACTAGAGTAATCAGGGTCGTGGCAATGTTAATTTCACGTACGGTGGAAGAATACACAATGTGCGTACAAGTAGATCTTAATCAGGGCTTTCATAGGGGCTCATTTCACCGTGAACAGCCTATATACCTGTGAAGCAACGCCCTTATGACGATGGTTACTGTCCACCAGCCAGGGGTTGCACTTCTCGTCTGTGAACCTTCGTAAAGAATTCCTCTAAAACCGCAGTGTTTTAAGTAATAGCACGCGACAATCGCATTCTTAAAGTTTAGCATACTGCTTAATATTGTGTCACTGGAAGATCACGTTTGTTTCCGCGCTACAAAGTTGCAATAGCAGGACTAGAGCAGATGAAATAGTTTGCTGATATCTAAACTTTTTGCACTGATCGCAGATCTTCGTTGAATTACAGCGTTCATTCGTAAATGTTTTATGTAATTGGAGGAATTAACAGTTGCTTGAGATCGATATGCAAGTGCGTATGGATCTTACAAAACTCGGTTAATATTGAATATTAATAGCCAGTAACACCTACATATCCGATAAACAGATACATAAAAGGTTTCCCTGATCCGATCGCGCGAAATAACTTCCAATTTTTACGAAACGTTCTACATCAATATGGGAAAACGACATTGGTGTCACATTTTTATACAAATAAAATCTTTATCTTCGTATGTTTTTATTTTTGTTCTTTTAACTGGCAGTTAGATGCAGTAACTTTTTTGTTTTACATTTTTCCTTACATGGATATTTTGTTAACATGCCATTCATTTCTCGTATTGATAGTTTTGAATGAAACATTTGGCTAATATATTATTTTACATTTTAGATTATATAAAACTTTGCTAGGCATTTTAATACCAACAAAGGAATTATTTTTTTATTAGTGATAACATTTGTTAAGCTAAAATAACTTCGTGATGAAACTGGGGAACCATCGAATCGAAAGAAATTGAAAAATGTAATCCACGAATGTAGTTCAGAAAATCTAAAACAAAGATAAAGAAGCTGAAAAATAAATCAGATTTTTTATACATAATGTTATTGAAAATAACAATTTTGGCTACATGGTTAGCACACGTGGTGGTTTTGTTAGTTGTAGATTCAGTTCTGATTGTATGAGAGTGGAAAATATGTGTGTTACACCCATTCCTTCTCCCCAAATACTTTTCCAGGATACAAGGAGTATTTATCACGACCACTAAATTATTTACATCAATATGATAACAGTTACCTTACCATGCCATTTAACTGCTACGTAAATTTCAATGCAGCAACAGAACAGTAGTTTTGTTACTGAAATCGGACAGTCATCCAAAAATATATTTCAGTGACTTGGTGAAAACATTTTGAGTCCAATACCGTTACATATTATTTTTGAATGAACCATTGCGTACTCACAGGCCACTAAATGTTCCTACACTTGAGAATTTGGACTTTCCAGTATAGGAATAGAGCTGATCCTGTATAATTATTCTGAATAGAAATTGAAAATCAACTTAACGTTGAAATATAAAATTATCATTCCTCCGGGCCGGATTTGAACCAGCGACCTATGGATATCTACTGCACTGCCCTCTACAGTCCACCGCTCTACCAACTGAGCTACCAGTGGATATAGGTCATTAATTCGTGTTGCGTAAATATCCAGACTAGGTCAGTCCGTAGAAAGTGCGCCAGACAGATTGGAGAGGGTGAAAAGTTAGAAAGGGGAAGGGGGGAATAGTGAGTGAAGAGATTTGGACGGCTCTTTAAAGCGAGGTCTTGAGAGCCAATAAGTGTGAAGCGTGGTGAGTACGGAGCAGCGCCGAAATGAAAGAGCGGGGGGAATTGGAGATCCCCGAGAAAACCCACCGACCAGCGGCATCGTCCGGCACGATTCCCACTTGCGAAAATCCGGGAGTAACCCGACCGGGGATTGAGCCCGGTTCACCATGGTGGGAGGCGAGCAGTCTAACCCCTCAGCCACCCAGGACCCGTGGGAGGGGGGGGATATAGAAAGGATGAAGGAGAAGGTAGTGGGGTAGAAAAAGAGGTAGAGATAAACTCTATGCTTGAGGTATCTTATGCCAATATAATATAGTGCCAAACTTTTGTGTTATATGGCACTGCAGTAAACATTTCCTTGTAGTTGATTCACGTATAGAAAATGTTGAAAACAAAATAAAATATAAACTCTTGGCACGTACACACAAAAAATTATACAAATTACATTAGATCGCAATGGTACAGTCAATTTGTAGTGTAATTTCACGAGCAACTTAAGTCGAAGTTGTAAACAGAAAATCATATATGCAAACGGCTATATGTATACGTCAGAATAATAATACCAATTATTTAATTTTCATCTTAATCAAAGGGTAATATCTTGCATACTTTCTGCTTAAGCCTCATCAAGCGTCTCCGGTATGGTCTAGTGGCTATGATACCTGGCTCTCATCCAGGAGACCGGGGTTCGAGCTATTTCCACGGAATATGAAAACGAGGTATAGTCTATTCACGGTTTCTTCACACCTTTTGAATAAATCCTTAGAAAAATCGCACAATTAATGACGTGTTTGGTTGTTTCCTAAATATCTCACGTATTAGCCTACAAGTTTTTATACNTAGAAAAATCGCACAATTAATGACGTGTTTGGTTGTTTCCTAAATATCTCACGTATTAGCCTACAAGTTTTTATACTTGTTTTAACACATTTTTTGTCAAATTGAACTTTTACTCATATTCTATTTAAAAAAGATAATATTTCACACTTTATAATTAATATGAATAAAAACATGGAGAAAATAGGCGTGTTGGTAATGCGCTGTAAGAAATAGTTCTCGTGGAAAATATTATTACACTGAGTGCGTACGAATGCGGTGCGTTTTCCCTTTGGTGCGATTTTCTGTACTTGGTTAAGCTTCGTTTCCATTGAGAGAAGGAATATCATCGAAGTAAAACTGCAGCAGGGTTTCAGAAAAGTTGTAAGTGACCGCGAATGGACTATAGATTGAATTTCATCTTCCACGCACGTCCCCTGCCCTGGCTGTAAGAAATGTCAAAATCACATGTTCAGACATTTGGTTTTTCAAAAAAAGAACCTAAGGGAAGAAAAAAAATATGTATATTCTTCGTAATTTCGATTGTATCGTGTTGGTATTACACCACGTGAGGAGTGCACTAACATCTTAAAGAACTTATTTGTATAAAGTGTAAAGAATGACACCTTTGTCAAAGCCACGGGGATTCGAAAGTTCTTACAGGTTGTTACGAACTAGCTTTTCAGCCAATTCGTAACAATGGCTAAATACCCGGCGCCTCCACCATTGTTACGAACTAGCTTTTCAGCCAATTCGTACATGAAAGATTATGAGAGAATGCTGGGGGCGTAACTCAAATAATGACTCGTTAATTCGGTAGTGCAAAACAGTATCTGATGAATTTATTACAATTTACGGTTATACAATTATTATTTATATTAGCATTGACCGGGGGAGCTTTACATTGAATTTAATATAATGTTTATTGTTACTTCACTCACGCCATTTTAAATAACCCTAACCGGAACGTCATCACCTTGTTAATGTTGCCGGAGGCTGAATCTAGGAGACGGTTAGCGACGGCCGGACACCCATCTTCCTGGTCTGCTCCGCTGGTCGGGTCGCCAAAGGACTAATGATGAATGACGACGACGAGACGGTTAACGACGGCCTATATCAAGCGCGTGGTTCTGCGGCCGCGCTCAGTGACCGGTGGAGGGGATTTCTGCAACTGTCGACGACCAAATGGTGGCGTTGCAATCCCGCTCGTTTATGTTTGAAGGTGTGATCAGGCAAGCCGTTCAGCTAAGACCTGACCACACCGTAACAAGGTGAACAGCCGCCGGATGTTGGGACACAGAGACGATTACTACACAGATACAATGCGNCCTGACCACACCGTAACAAGGTGAACAGCCGCCGGATGTTGGGACACAGAGACGATTACTACACAGATACAATGCGCACTTTACCTCATAGTAAAGAATCCCCATAATGCCAGGCTTTTGTTTAGTTTGTCCGTCAGCTACCAGGAAGCGAGTTTTCATTCCTCTTAAAATTATCGGCGCTATGACGATGTTGAAATTTCCCAAATAAGGCGCTGTTTCAGGGCAACATTTGTGTTTCTTAACCGCGTGGGGCGCTGCTCATCTGTTTCGCCTCTGTATGCCACAACGTGTGCCATGTTCTTGCGCGTGCCCCCGTCCTCCCCCCCCCCTTGCATTCAGGGGGAAGGGTAACAGTGCGTGCAGGGGCTGAGTTAGGAAGTTTACACTTCCGGATTCCGTTTGTTTTTTTGCCTCAAGAAGAGCGGTTCCAACACCCATCCCTTTTGTTTTATATATTTTTACTCGAGACACACTAAAATCCAAGTTATAAATGATGCGGGTAGTCAGTTTTATTTAAATCACGTACTTTGGATTTGTTCTTCAGGACTAACGACGTAGCACACGCTATTCAAAGCACCTTTTTTTCAGTCAAATATATCAGTTTAGGTAGAAGTTTACAACTGCCTGGACATAATTACTAAATAAAGTTTACGTAGGGTTGTTCAGTGAATTAGTTTGTTCTGTGACGTCACCAAATTTAGATGTTGTTGTCGACTGTGCATGGTCCAAACGTGGCTGTGGTCATAATTACAATGCCTTGTCTGAAGCGGTGAGCTAATTATAAATAAAAATGTATATTTCACTTGAAACTGGAATGTAGTGCATTGTTAATCTCAAGTTTAACACTTTACGCTAGTAATTTCCAATTATATATTGTTTTATTTTTAAATAGTTTATATTTAAGATTTCTAGAAAACATAAATATTTTAATTATTGAAAAGGATTACCGGTCACATTTTAATCATTGCACTAACGGGTTTTTAGACTACGTGATAACAGACAAGATAATCTGCAAACATTTAACAAAATGTTTATTTGGTAAGCCACCTCGAATTTTTCCGTATCATGAAACAAATAATGCAAATTGAGATTAAAATATCACAGCCAACACTTCTTGTACGTATCAAATTAAATATATTTAGATCAGCATGAAAACTTGTTTAGTTACACTGACGAGCCAAAAAACTGGTACACCTGCCTAATTTCGTGTAGAGCCCCCGCGAGCACGCAGAAGTGCCGCAAGACGACGGGGCATGGACTCGACTAATGCCTGAAGGTATGCAGGAGGCAATTCACACCATGAATCGTGCATCACAGTCCGCAAATCCATAGGATTGCGAGGCAGTGGAGATCTCTTCTGAACAGTGCGTTGCAAGGCATCCCAGATATGCTCAATAATGTTAATGTCTGGTGAGTTAGGTGGCCAATGGAAGTGTCTATATTCAGAAGAGTGTTCCTGGAGCCACTCGGTAGCAACTTTCGGTGTGGGGTGTCGCATTGTCCTGCTGGAATTGTCCACGTCCGTCGGAATGCACAATGGACATGAATGGGTGCAGGTGATCGGACAGGATGCTTACGTATCTGTCACCTGCCAGAATCATATCTAGACGTATCAGGGGTCCCATTTCACACCAACTGCACACGCCCCATACCATGACAGAGCCTTGAACAGTCCCCTGTTGACATGTAGGGTCCATGGATTCATGAGGATGTCTCCATACCCGTACACATCTATCCGCCCTATACAATTGGAAACGAGACTTGTCAGACCAGGCAACGTGTTTCCAGTCATCAACAGTCCAATGGCGGTGTTGGCGGGCCCAGGCGAGGCGTAAAGCTTTGTGTCGTGCAGTCAACAACGGTACACGAGTGGGCCTTCGGCTCCGAAAGCCCATATCAATGATGGTCCGTTGAATATTTCACACGCTGGCACTTGTTGATGCTTCAGCATTGAAATCTGCACCAATTTGAGAAAGGGTTACACGTCTGTGACGTTTAATGATTTTCGGCAGTCGTTGTTTGTCCCGTTCTTTCACGATCTTTTTCCGGCCACAGAGATGTCGAAGATTTGATGTTTTACCGGATTCCCGATATTCACGGTACACTCGTGAAATGGTCGTACGTGAAAATCCAAATTTTATCGCTACCTCGTAAATTCTATGTCCCATCTCTCGGGCGCCGACTGTAATACCACGTTCAACCGCACTTAAATCTTGATAGCCTGCCATTGTAGCAGCAGTAACCGATCTATCAACTTTGCCAGACGCTTGTTGTCTTATGCATATAGGCGCTGCCGACCGCATCGCGTTACTCTGGTAGGTTCCATGCCTCTGTTATTTGCATACGCACGCCTATACCAGTTTTTTTTTGGCTCTCCAGTGTATTATAAACGTTCTTACGTGGATGGAATATAATTGACGTGTATGTCGCAACTATGCAGGAGAGGCCTGGTAGAGCGGGGACATAGCGCCTCTCTGACAACTGGACGGTCGTGGGTTCCAGTCCGACCTTGCGCGTAGACGTTGTGCCGTCCATTATTGCAAGTCAGCTGTATCCCAGTAAGCCCACTCGAAATAATAATTCGGAGGTCCTTAAATAAGAGGATTATCGATGATGAAAAGCAGGAAGATAGAACTGCCATGAAACAAATTATTGGAAACAGCACTCTGAAAAAATTACCAGCAAGCCTGCTGTCCGCAGCAGAGAAAAAAAATATATCAATCTTAAATTTTTATGATTTTTAAATAGTTTTAAAGCCAAAACCTTTAATATTTTTTAATTACTTTTTTGTTTAACCGGCTTTAGTTTGTTTAAAACTAATTGAATTTTAACTCATAAGCTTTATGTTCCTTTATTTCATAATCTTAGTATGTCTGTCAGTTCAGATTAATTCACATTATCCATACAAGACATTTTCATTTGGTAATTCCGCATGTAATCTCTAGGTGTGGTTGCACTGTTTAATTTATTTTATTTTCATTCAATAGTTTTCCAAACGACTTAGCAGTACAAATTTATTAAAATATATTTATTGATAGCTATGCAATATTTATGCTTATTTTGCTACATTTAAATGTAAAAAAATGTGGGGTTTCGAGGGTTTTGAAAAAAAAAACCATTATTGTATTGTTTATGTTAAAGACAGAATTTTCTGGTTCTTACCTGGTTAAAAAGAAACATTCAAAATTTTCACAGGAGTTGTGCATGATTACCAAAAAGAGTTATAGCTGCTAGGACATAAAATGNTATGCAATATTTATGCTTATTTTGCTACATTTAAATGTAAAAAAATGTGGGGTTTCGAGGGTTTTGAAAAAAAAAAACCATTATTGTATTGTTTATGTTAAAGACAGAATTTTCTGGTTCTTACCTGGTTAAAAAGAAACATTCAAAATTTTCACAGGAGTTGTGCATGATTACCAAAAAGAGTTATAGCTGCTAGGACATAAAATGGTTAGAATTTTGCCAAAATAAGTGCTCAAAATCAATTACAAAGGCATGCTGAAGGGAAGGGTCTTGAAACAGCGGACGCGATTTTTCTTAAATAACTGTGGCTATAGATATCACGGCCACGAGAAGCAAAGACTGGGCTGCAAACCTTTTCTGCTTTATTTTGTATACAAAGATGCAACATATGAAAAAAGTAGGGTTTTACTTGGTGGGCAGACTGTTGAGACGCGTAACAGTTAAAATTATCCAGTCATCAAAATGGATCTGAGCCGAAGTGTTTTGGAAGACAACTAGTCGTGGAATCCTTTCACGAAAAACAATGCACCTAGCTAGTTTAATGCCGAGTCTTAACTGGGACTATAATTCAGTATTTAGTAACCAAATATGTCAGAGACCATTATCTTTATTTTTATTTCAAGAGTGTTTTACTTTGTATGCATGCACTCGCAGACAAAAAAATTAAGCACCTAGAATGAGTGGTATAATATAAATTAAAAGGCACACGTTGAATGACCAAGTTACGTTATTGCAATGGTTACAATATTATATCATACAGACAAAAGTTGGCAGTTCAGGCATACTGTTGTTCTCATGTCAATAGGATGTAGCAACCCCTCGGGCCTGGTTACAGGCGTCCATTGTGTTCTGGAGGCATACATCCGTTGCATCCTCTCATCAGGAAAGTCGGCTCACAGATGTTGTAACGGACCCTCGATATCTTGCACATCGGCAACGAGTCGGTGTTGATAGTGGAGCTGATCCCACGCAAGTTCTATCGGTGACAGATCGGGGGGTCTTGCTGCCCATGAGAGTACCTCAACATTTCTCAGGTATGGTGCTGCCTCATGAGGGATAACACGTGAGGAGCGAGATATCACTGACGCACCGCTGTGTCGCCAGTGTCCGCCGAATATCTAACGGAGGTGACCTGATATCATACCCTAATGCTTCCCACTTTCACGACACTAGTATGGGTGACCCCACATACCCATTGCTTCCAACAGGGCATTGTGACATAGGAATGCTCCACTTTCCTGGCAATGGCACGATACGTTCACCTGACCTCGCGTAGACTCACAGTATAGCCCCTATCAAACTCCATCAAGTGCGGGTAATGCTTTCTAATGTGATTACGAGACATGCTCTGTGTTCCGTGACCTTCCGCACTCGTGTTACTGTCTCCGCACGTGCCTTATACGCTATCGCAATAATATTGGTGAAACCATTAATGTAGTCTGGTGGCCATTCTAAATGTTAAAGATCGTTGCACCTCTAATCGTTTACACGCCCAGAGATTATATGCATGTGTACGAAATTACGACTATTTTGAACGATTCCTTCTGGGAGCTTCACTTTTAAAGTCACTCAGTTTATTTTTATTTACTATTAATGATATTATTATTATTATTGCAGGCTGTTATTATTAGCCAGCGAACAGGCAAGCTGCTATTTACTGGCGTAAGAAACAAATACTGTTGTATATGCGAGTGTGCCACAATCGAACACAAGAAAAGCCATGCTTTCTAGAAAAATTGAGAAAAAACTAAACCTTTTACAGGGATGGAGCAGGACATCATTATGGAAGGTTTCCGCCAAAGTATTGAAATACATGGGTTGAGATGCTAATATTTTGTGGGGGATGGTGATTCGAGCGTGAATTTACGAGTCATGCAAAAAATTCCATGCGGGCGAACGGTTTTAAAAATGGAGTGAGCAAAAACACTGTGTACGAAATTGCACAGGACATCTGCATACTTTGGCGTCAGACAAGAATTACTCCGTAGAGGCAGGAAAACTTCTGAAGTCTGTAATTCCTCGACTAACTTCCGCAGTAAGAGGTGCAATACGACTCTGCGGAGAATTTAATGAAAATGCAGAGAATTTATCTAAGGACTTGCGTAACGGTCCCAGACACGTATTTGGAGACCATTCAAAGTGTCGGGCATATTTTTGCAACTGAGGTGACTCTAGTGAAAAACATCTAACCCCACAGTCTTCAGGAATTCTTGAGCAGGTTGAAAGCATTGTTGAAAGACTTGTTATTAAAACACTGAGGCTAAAATGAAGTTTCACTATTAACGAAGCAGAGAACTATGAGAGTTTTGTAGCCAAACATAATGGAGGTAAAAGGCTACATTATTCACAACGAGGCTCATTTCAACGTCAGTGTGATATTTCTGCTTTGAGATTTCAGAAAAGGTCTGGCTTGTGAACACAGCCCCTTCAAACGAATAGCATGAAAGAGCCCCAGCTCAATACATGAAAAAATTAACAGAAAGAAAATTGAAACGCTAAAGTTCTGTACGTCGCAAACTTATCTATCAGAGGAGAACGAAGCAAAAACCGGATAGTTCAACAGATGACACTGATGTTGAATATGGACCTCAGCTGACCGAGTTACGGATATCCCATACAGTGATGTAACCGCAGATGAGCTAGCAGAAAAGTGCTGAAGGTATATTAGATCACAAACGTAATAAATTAAATTATAATTAATAAAAATTAGTTACGTTTAATGCATAAATCTTGTAACAAGGTACACATATCAGACATCACATTCTATGAGAAGCGAGTAGGTATTACTACAACGGTAACGAGTTAAGCCCCCCACTGACGGTGTAGGACACTTGCAGGCGTGAAGCAAGCTTGTCGTAAAAGCGAGCGCCTGTATGCAGAATGTTCGCACGAGGATTACATATTTCAACCTCGCGTAGACTTCGTTCTCGAGAAGACGTGCATAGTGCATATGCCCGTCACAGTCCTCGCTGAGATACACTGGCGAACCACCTTTCCGTAAGAGTTTGTGTGTGAACTACGTATAGATGCCATCCTCTACGCCACCTTCCTCGCCACTCGCACGTGCTTGTAAGTGCACTAGGAGAGACCTCTGTCGGGGGTCATCATAGCATGACGAACACCTGCGTCTTAGTAACAGTAATTTGCTTGCCTACTAGTTTTCATTTAGGCCGCACATATTAGATAGGTACGGCTTAACGCCTCGTCGACAGCAAGGTCAGAGCAAGTTGCTCAGAGAAGCAGGAATCGGCCATGGAGGGAACAATCCTAGTATCCGCCTGGAGTGATTTCGGGAAGCCACGGGAAACCCGAAATAAGGATGGGCGGACCTGGACTCGAACTCAGGTCCTCCCGAATGCGAGTCTGAAAGTTCACTACGCCACCTCACTCGGTGACGTATTAGGAATAAATTCGCTTAATAAAAGATACATTCGAAGCCAGAGCTGCGCAAATTTAGCAAACATACGAAAACGGAACCATAAATTTTATGGCCAGGCCACGGTTAATAAACACACATTTCGAGTTCCTAGCTTAGTTTCTTTTTACATACAGTCCTCCTTTCATCCTTCCATAGCTGCACGTAAAAATATAACACTGTCACTGGCCTGGCGATTGCAACTCACATGTGCCAAACCAGTATGGAAATCGTGCATGTAAGGGTTTGTGTTTAAGCACTTAAAAAAGCAACAGTTCAGTTACTTAATCATTTGTGTCAACCCTCTGAAGTTGGTCTACCTATTGTATTTTCTAACAAGTATTGTATGTAAGGCAATGGCCTTGTGTAATTTTTCCGTGATTTTTGAGAGATTTTTCAGTAATTTTTCATTTTCGCAATTTACGAGCATGTAATTATAATGATCCCGCGACTACGACTTAATGTAAGTGGCATGTTTTTTCATTCAGTTGGTTACCATGTCTAGAGCTATTTCCGCAAGAATCTTATCTTAACCCCTAAATTTATTCGGAACTTCGGTTTTTTTTTTTCATACCCCTGCATGTGCTATCGCAGCCCCAGTATTTAAAATGGACATTAACACCACATTTTCTTCACGTTATTGCGATATAGGACAATGGCATACCTCTAATGAAATTACCGCAGTACTTTCATTCGTGCAAATTAAAAGTGTTCTTCTGCAAGACCAAGTAACAATAGTGCATTCTATATGGAGCTGTGTGTTTATTTCCGGGTAAAACACGTAGGCGTAACAACTGAACCGATTATCTTCTGTTTGCTTTCTACATACACGTATTCCATGCTTACGTTCGTGTAATTAAATATTTGGCACGACCCACAAAGTTCACGTCTGCGCCGACCCCGATGTGGATATTCCGGGAACACTGTTTTCCTAGCCCTACATTAAAAAAAAACAAAGCTAAGAACGCTTCTCTGTTTTTTGATGCGGATGTGAGTAGCTTAGCTGATATGGCAGGCAAAAGAAAAACGCAACACGCATTAAAATATTGGTAATTCTATGTACTTAAAAAACAAGAGTTCATTATTAAAACTGACAATACATCTGAAATCCAACGAATTTGAGTCCTCGCCTAAAACCTTCCTTCACTTTATATAAATAAATATTACTATTTAAATATTATATTCTACTTAATCTTGTATGTGACCAAAATACATTTTCAATAAACGTATCTATTTTATTGACTTCGTAATTAGGGAAAATATTTATCCAACTAAATAAACAATCATATTTTCTGGGGTCGCTGCCGGATTTCCGTGCCGGACGATGATGCTGGTTGGCGGGTTTTCTCCTGTTTCTCACGCCATGACCTAGACAAGTAAGACTTTGCTAATCATTTACCCACAGGTCATAACATTGATCATTACAGACCACAATTTGCCTAAACGTGCGTTATGTACACAATTGCGTTTACTGAGTCAGAATGGCTTAAGAATTTGCTTAAATTCTAATGGCTTCTGTAATATTTGTTTAATGTGAAAAAATAGGTAGTGAAAAATTAATTAAAATATAACGTGCTTTCTCCGGCTTAGAAGCAAACTCAAGTGTTCGCTAGCATACAGAAATAAAACAGAGTTTTGAAAAAAAATTCGATTTTATTCACTAGAGACAATACATTAAATTCATTGTCTGTGCGTGATGGAAAGCTATGATCCTTTTATGCGAAATTATGAATAGTGATTTATAATTTTTGAAATATGCATGCCTTACATTGTGGATGCATCGAAGCTTAAACGAAATTTACGCGTTAACAAAGCATAATTTTTGTTATTATTTAACACGTATCTTGCGCAGTGGCGGATTTAAGTACGGGGCGGAGTCCCCCTCCCCCTTTACCAAACTAAGAGCCCGAGTGACCCATTTGAAATTGTATCGCGTTGCCATTCTGTCCGTTAAGAATTTCTAATGAAAATACTAAGCTTTAAAATTTAACAGTGACGATATAATCAGGTAAGTCACCTAAAAAGCATGTACACGTGAGTCTGCACGTAAGTTTCTACAACAGTTTTAACACCAGCAATGCAACAGAAATGCTGCATTCCTCCTCTCAATTGAGGTAGCTACTATTCACTTCAGGATGGGTCTTTCTCACCATTATGTATTTTTTATAATTGTTGGTTTAAGCTTTTAAGAATTTGCTTTTAGAAAAAGCCCCTTGGGTCATAGTGTGTAGTCCAGGTATGAATTGAATTTAAAGTTAATTCGTAACAGCAGGAGTAACATCTCAATTATTAATGTAAAACTAATTCACAACTTGAATTATACAAATATTACTTTCGTGAAGAAAACTTATTAGCATGCAAAAGAAGGGCATGGGGTCGGTTAAAAAAATATTTACTTATTTAAGAATTTGATTCACTTAAGACCTCTCTTGTGGAAAACACCCTGATGTTTCTCTGAAATATGAGACAGTTCAAAAGTTGAATAAAAAAAATTATTTAAAAAAATTCCGTTATTTAAATTTAGGTAAGATCAGATTTTTTGAAAAACTTTATCCTTTACATCTCCGATGGTCGTGTGGTTATGACAGCTGTGTCACTCATCTCTCAACTGTCTCTTATATTGGGTATGTTTATAACAGCCTCATAAGAGACGATGTTGGTTTTTATTGATTCAAAGAAACGAGGGTAATTATTATCCTCACGAATAAATGTTAGCAAGAAGAGCACGAACAAGAAAACGACGAGTAGTTAGAAAAAACTAATTGGCGTAAGTCTACGTTGCGTGGTTTTTCAGTATGATACAGTATTAAAATATAAATATAACAGATCGTATTCGAATCGCAACAGACGAATGAACGAATGAATTCAGAACTCTGCGGTATACCATTAATAAAACAATTCATCAGATTTTAAAAATTTACTGTTTCAAAGACATAATAATTTCCAGGAATTAAGACCTTTATGAAAGTCTAAGTGATTATCATAAGCCCCTTATAAATGAAATACCTGAATATGGCTCACCAGAGCCACAAAAATATAAAAAACCGCGATTATCCAAACATGTTAGCCTTGATTTCAGCCCAAGGCTATATCAATTTTGTACCTTGGCTTTCCCCACTTAAATAAAATACTTTAATAGGTTTAATTTAAATCTAAAACACCACAGACATTTACTCATCCCCGAGTGCGTAGGTGCATGATTGACTCGCTGTAGAGTTATCTGCCTGTATATTAGGGCTGACATCACCGCCCACAGTGTGGAATAAGCCCGTCTGAATAGCTTCACTACCAGTTCCGGTGAATGTTATACTGTGGGCCTACACTGCTACACCATAACTTGCATTACTCTGTACAGTTTAATCCAGGAACCTGAGGCGGGGAGGCTTGCTTCAGGCGCCTAAACTCACTCCCCGAATACGCAGGTGTCTGATCGGCTCACTTTAGAGTTTTCTGCCTGCGGACTAAGGTGAAATCACCCCCTGCCTTGTGTGTTAAGTCCGTCTGGATAGCTTCACTACCAGTTCCGGTAAGATCTGCAGGGCAGAAATCGCATAACTACTCAAAACAATTAGGAAATCTACACTATATAACGGCAGTAACATGGAATTTTAATTCAAACTACATTTACACTACTCTCGGGCCAATGGAATTCTCCGATCGGTCCGGGGGAAAAAAATTTCTGCACATTTAACAAAACGCCCTAGACCAAGGCACTTCTAGCTCAGTTCGCACGAGACACTGGAGCTGAGCGGAGCTTACTGGGTCTTCAAAAAAAAAGCAACGGGGTCAAATTAACACCTATTAACACTCTTAAACACTCTCATACACATTCCTGAGTATTTACAGATCAATTAAAAAAGTAATACATAGGTAAATTAAATAAATAAATGAATTCTTCACATCTCTTGGGTGGTCGGAGTTTTCCGATCGGTACGGGACATGATTTAACAAAACTGCTTCGTCCAAGGCGGTTTTCACTACACTTCGCCTCACTGTGCGGACACACACAGCCCCAAATCACACACACACACAGCGTCCTCTCACGCGACTCCTACTTACGCCCAGTCAAGGCAGCTCATGTGGATGCACTGGCAGACATTCTCACCCCACTCTGTCGTCAGGAACCCAGGCCGAGAGGCTCACATGGGAGGTCAGGACTGGGTTAAGGGGCATTACTTTTCAGTTAGTTTTAGTTTCAAAAATCCAAAAAATCTTACAAAAAATTTAAAACAAAATTGAAAAATTCTCGAAACTCAAATAAAAACTTAAAGATATTCAAAAAATACATAGTTTTTTTAATTTAAAATATATATATATATTCAAGGCTGCAGGGCCCGTTTCTAGTTTTAAGGACAAGCTACATATGATGCCCTTCTAGAGGCTGATGTAGATACACCGACTACACTGGTTAACCCTAGTTTTAACCAGAGCTGACATCAGTCCTGGTACATAGGGTGCAAGAAAAGTGTAACAATAACATGCAACTTATTTCACAAACGCCACACGATGAAATGACCGGAGAATAAGAGCGAGGCCGGATCCTGACTTGTAGTACCGGGGCTGACGATGAACAAGCTGGGTTGTCGATAAGCAGCGACTTGGGTTGTAGGGTACATTGCTTTTCACAAAATTTAACATATAGCCTGAAATCTGTGACGGTTTGAATGTTTCAATCCTTTGTATCATAACCATGAAAACAATATATAAGAATTTTGGTACTGTGGCTGAAGAGTACTTTTCAAAATCTGCAAAATGTTTTTTTTTTTAGACTGATATCACAAAGCACACGGCAGCAGCAAAATATTTTATTTTACTTGTAAATGCCTATCACGCGAATGAAGCCGCCGAGGATGAAGCACGATCTTAAAATCGCACGTAAAAACGATTGTCTTTATATTGACGCGTCCCGCGTCGCGAAAGACAGTTTATTCGTCAGAAGACACGCTCTGGCGAAACTCACAGGCGGACGACCGCAATAAATACTAAGGGTTTGCGGACGAGCTGGAAGAATGATGCCAGGAAGACGCTGCCGCGCCTCGCAGCTGCAAGGCGTGCTACCAAAGGTTCCTGCACGTGCAAATGTTCCTGCATGTGCAGACGATATCCAGAGACAGCGGAATACACACGTGCGCAGCTGCGTTCGCAGCTGCCAAGGGACGCCGAGCTCACACCATCGGCTGCGTCTGTCCCAGGCTGGCTACCGCAATAAACGATGAGAGCTTTTGGCGAGTGGGCGGGAATAATAGCCACACAATATCCGGGGACAGCGGAAGGAACACGTGCGCCGAACCAAGAGGCCACCCAAGTGTTCCCGCATGTGCAGAATTGAACAATAAACTTCCATGCCAGAATCAAGGGGCGACGCCGGGCCCGCCGGGCCACATGCGGATCACAGGAGCAGCGGCCACGTGTTTTACGACCCAGGGGGACGCGAGAGTCAGCACAGCCACGTGCAGAGAGGAGGCGAGTTTGATATGGCGAACTAGCATACAAAACCACGAGGAAACGGGAGGAACAGGGCAATCGGCCGACGGGAATCGAGGAGTGCGGAGTGAATCCGAGACGAGACGCCAACGGCAGTCGGCCGTCGTCAAAGGAGCAGTACGGAGTGGAGCCGAGAGGAGGCGTCGAGACGCCCACGCCGATCCGCGAGGAACTGACGCCGCCAGGCGTCGAGACGTCCACCAAGTGCCGGAGCAGTCCCAGGTCGCCAGCTGGGAGATGAACCATCGCCTCGAGACAAGCTAAGTAGAAACATACCGGAAGTGCGACGAACCTTGCTCCCCCACGGCGCAAATCTCCNCCAGGCGTCGAGACGCCCACCAAGTGCCGGAGCAGTCCCAGGTCGCCAGCTGGGAGATGAACCATCGCCTCGAGACAAGCTAAGTAGAAACATACTGGAAGTGCGACGAACCTTGCTCCCCCACAGTGCAAATCTCCGCGTCAAGCCTTACGTAGCCTACGTAGCAAAAGGGGAGGGGAGAGTTTTCTCGTGTGTTCCTGTAGAAGTGACCCTGTTAAGCATAAATAAAACTGACTTATGGTAACTTGAAAACAAGATGAATTTATTTGGTAAATTGGACCTAGAGACAATAGTGTCGACATATTCCCACGCCCTAACACGGAGGGCTAGCATCAAGTGCTGGCGCCTTACGCCGAGAGCAGATTCCATACCTACTATACGCCATAGCAATAGGGAGGTATCAATATTGCACGATTTATAATCCTTAAAACTCAAAATATTATCATTGATGGTAGACATTCTCGTCGCCTTGGACTCTATGCACCGACTTGTGGTGTTGTCTGTGTTGATAACGTGGAAGCGGCGAGAACGTCTCTGATTGTCTATTGCTGCTTTCTGCTCAGTATCTTCAGTGTGATCTGCGAACGAGTGGACACGTTTTAAGTAAGGATCCCATATTCTCTGCACGGCTTTTGACCCCTATGTCCATGGAACACACCAAAATCAATTTGGCTGATTCAATTGGCTCGAATACATTCATGAATATAGAGCAGCTCAATAGATTATCTTCACGAATTATTTTATTATACGGTGTGATTTTTTAAAATAATTATTTAATAGCATTATTGTTTTCGTATATTATTTTTAACAAAACAATTTCGTAATTCCCCGAACTTACGTAAGGGGCGTGGCACTACATAGGGCTCACGATGGTCGTACCAAAGTGACTCATAAACTCGCATAATTTATGTGCTGAATTAATCTTCTGGCAGAAAATCCTTTTTCGTAATTACAATTATATTGGCTTCATTCGTATAAATTTACCTACACAATTTAGAAAGAAATAAGATAAGTAATTTTATTTTTGAAAACCATGGTAATGTTAGAGCCTAATATATTTTAGTGAAAGCCCTGTTATTTCAAACTGTTCTTCTGTTACTTCGTTCTTTCTTCGGAATCAGGTGCTTTCAGTTACTTTTAAAAAAAAACGTCATAATTTGTTAAAATTGCTCGACTTTGCTCAATGTGCATTATAAATTTTTTTTATGTATATTCTTACTTGTTTAAAGCCGTCGCCTGCCTAGGCCGCAAAACGGTGAGCAGAGCTTTAGTGAAAATCGTTTTCTTCAAAAGCTTCTCTCCTTTTTAAGTGATAGGCCCCTATCTGGTTACAAGTAGTATTCAAGAATCTGGTCACGTCCGAACACTAGTTTCGTTTTCTGGTCCCAACTCTAATACGTATTTTATGGAGATGGAAATGTGTAAAACGGTCGTTTTCAGTGGTATTGGTTTCAAAAGCTCCCGTAATAAGTAACAGGATGTCAGACTCATCATCGACGGAGCGACGTGGTTGCAGTGAATTCGCACTCGGAATGACCTGGGTTTGATTCCTGGTCCGGCTATCCTGATTTATGTTTTTTATCGTTGGATGGGCAATTCATAGAGGCCGCGGCCGATACCTTCTCATTTCCTGTTCGAACAACTTGCTCCATCTCTGATGACCTTGCTGTCAACGAAACGTTAAGGTCTGCCTACCTACCTACCTACCCAACCCCCCATCGCTGTTATTACAGCGTTAGCTTTTCGTGGGGGGTAACACAGCTGGCAGAATTCGTTTCCACTCTTCCTGTAGCATGGCGAATAGTTAAAATTTGACTGTCGGTCGGATTTGGATGGCACATGAACGACACTCCAGTTCATCTCAAAGATTTTCTGTTTGATAAAAGTTGGAGTTCCGAGCGGGCCTGTTTAGTAGTCCTGAAACTAACCTAAATACCTTGTTTCATGGGCAGGAGAATTTTGGCCCTGATAAAGGAAACAGCGTACTAAAAAATGTTTACATAGTGCGAGAAGATCGTTATTGTCCAAAATTTCTTGATACATGCCATTTCATCGATCCATCTGCTGAAACTGGCGTTCAAAGCCCAAACGAAGAGAAATATCCTCAGACTATTTCACTACCTACACTGTCGACAAAACACAATTCTCTTCGCATCCGCCAGTTATACACACGTCCATCGAATTCAGAATATAAATGAACTGTGACTTATCACACCATCACACATTTTGTTCTACCACTGCTTCACAGCCCAATAACGGCGTTTTTGAGGACGCACCCGGATCATTTTGCCCGACGATGCCGATGGTTGGTGGGTTTTCTCGGGAGTATCCCCTATCCCACACCTTTACATTCCGGCGCTGCTCCATACTTACCTCGTTTCATTATCATTGGCTCTCAAGACCTCACAGATGTCTCCACTCCACTCCACGGTGTCGTCTGCAGAATTCCAATCAACGTCGGGCATTGGCACGTGAAATAAGTGGCTTCCTGGCAGCAGCACGGCCATGGAACCCAAGTGTTATCACCCTCTGACGTAGAGTCCAACGTGTACTTGAGATACTACGGAAGTACTCTCCAATCGCTGACGTGACTCTCTGACATCTGCACTTAAGATATCACCGAAGTCAATTAGTTTCTTGTGTTTATAAGACAGACCGGTGTTTGGGATTTTGCGAAGTTTCCCTTTGACAGTGACATTATAATCAGTTGACTGAGGCACGTTTAACTGCTGTGAAATCTCCTCGGCGGAATGACCGAATTTGAGGCCCCCTTTCGAACGCTCATAAATGGAAGCAACAAGAAAGCGAGCCAAATCCTTGTCTTGAGGCAGCAACTTCAGTATACTATTTTACGTAGCAGAAGAAGGAACATGATCTTTACAAGTCTTATACTCGCTCTTTGAATTACCTTTTACTATAAAATGTTGAACCACACTTATCATAAGTCTGTTCATTGACTCATTCTGACATCATACAGGATGATTCTAAAATCATGGGACAAACATTGAGGGGTGGTAGAGCTCACTAAAACAAACAATTATTGTATATGAATATATGGGCGGAAGTGACGCGTTGAAGCTCAAACACAAAAGCATAACACATTAACGGAAACATACAATGTTCATTAGCAGCATACTTAACGAGATATTCCGTACGGAAAATGTTAAAATAGTTGCTGGAAATGCATCCACCAACAGTCACGCATGCCCGGCGAATTTGAATCTGTTCGCCAATCACTCCGCCGACGCTATCAAGCTTGCATTACTGTCAGTGGTAGCAATTTTCAGCAATTATTATAAACATTGCTGTAAAAATGCATTTAGCGGCGACGTTGTAAATAAACAACGTGTTGCATTTCATGTGTTATTTTTGTGTGTGTGCCTCAACGCGTCACTTCCACCCATATATACCTATACAATAATTGCTTGTTTTAGTGAGCTCTACCACCCCTCAATGTTTGTCCCATGATTTTAGAATTATCCTGTATAAGTGTATGGTGTTCAAGCAATTGTGAGCTCGCTCATATTGCGTCCTATTGCACAATTTGATTGGAAACACTGGCGTGTCTGCTGACTTGGCTGCGTAGTGTGCACACATGCATATGTGATAATAGGCGAATAAATCATAACAGAAGACGGAAACAATTCTCGTTTCCCTCAAAGCTGTGACTACCCCTTTATTTGTACTCTCTTACCTTCGTTGCAGTATCGTCTCGTTTGTAGTTCTGTTATGCTCGTGTTTTAAATTCGTTTCGTGTCTAAAATTATTATAATGCCTCTACACTTATGTTAGTTTATATATATANTATGCTCGTGTTTTAAATTCGTTTCGTGTCTAAAATTATTATAATGCCTCTACACTTATGTTAGTTTATATATATATTTTTTAAGGTTTATACTGTGTTGAATTCATTGATGCGTTTATATTTGTGCTGTTTTCTACTTTCATTTGACTGTATTGTGCGCCGAACACCAAAAAAATTCATTTTTCATTTTTCTGTTCTATAATATTTTGCTTCTGGGTATCTATGTTGTGTACCTAGGCGAACCGGGTTTAATTCCCGGCAGGGTCCTTCCCGGATTTTCGCAAGTGGGAATCGTGCCAGACGATGTCGCTGGTCGGCGNTATGCTCGTGTTTTAAATTCGTTTCGTGTCTAAAATTATTATAATGCCTCTACACTTATGTTAGTTTATATATATTTTTTTTAAGGTTTATACTGTGTTGAATTCATTGATGCGTTTATATTTGTGCTGTTTTCTACTTTCATTTGACTGTTTTGTGCGCCGAACACCAAAAAAATTCATTTTTCATTTTTCTGTTCTATAATATTTTGCTTTTGGGTATCTATGTTGTGTACCTAGGCGAACCGGGTTTAATTCCCGGCAGGATCCTTCCCGGATTTTCGCAAGTGGGNCCGGGTTTAATTCCCGGCAGGATCCTTCCCGGATTTTCGCAAGTGGGAATCGTGCCAGACGATGTCGCTGGTCGGCGGGTTTTCTCCGGATCCCCCCCCCCTCCCGTTTCATTCCGGCACTGCTCCATACTCACCTCCACCAACCTCATCGACTCTCAAGACCTCGATGATGATGGCCACACAAATCTCTCCACTAGCTCACTCACCAAGAAAATTACAGGTGAGAAAGCAGTGAGGTTCGCGTGTAGCGAGGCACACGCCCGGCGCGGACAAGGCCAGCGGACCGACTGCGTCCGCGGGAAGTGCGGTTAACCAACGGCCAATCAGCGCGGGCCTGCTTCCAGGAACTGGTCCTTCCATCCCAGCTCGTCTCGCATATATCACGCTGCAACAGCGGACACCACTTCACGGCTCATCGAGACCTTCCGAAAGCCGCAGAACCTCTTATTTCAGGCAGTTGCGTAACTTCTCGTAGTCACGCGTAAAGTTTAACGTTACAGACGTATTACACAGACACACTGTAAAACATTTTCAAGTTATAAGCTATTCACGCTAAAGTGAGCACTTTTGAAGGCCCTCTCTTTTAGAATAATAGTGTCTATATAATAGTATATATAGTTTTAGCCTTTGACGTTAACTTCCGAGTGCGGTGGAGCATACACGTTAACATGGCAATTTTATTTTAAAAGGTGGCTAAAGCATAAAAAATGGCTGAAAAAAAATTAACTAGGAAATCAAAAATGTTCACTTTACCGTGAACAGCCTATATCTCCTTAAACTGCAATGGAAGTTTTTAACGTGTGCATAGTGTGGAAATAATGCCACATATCAGGCAACAAATTTAAGAATNGCTATTCACGCTAAAGTGAGCACTTTTGAAGGCCCTCTCTTTTAGAATAATAGTGTCTATATAATAGTATATATAATTTTAGCCTTTGACGTTAACTTCCGAGTGCGGTGGAGTATACACGTTAACATGGCAATTTTATTTTAAAAGGTGGCTAAAGCATAAAAAATGGCTGAAAAAAAATTAACTAGGAAATCAAAAATGTTCACTTTACCGTGAACAGCCTATATCTCGTTAAACTGCAATGGAAGTTTTTAACGTGTGCATAGTGTGGAAATAATGCCACATATCAGGCAACAAATTTAAGAATNTTAAACTGCAATGGAAGTTTTTAACGTGTGCATAGTGTGGAAATAATGCCACATATCAGGCAACAAATTTAAGAATTTTTTAGAACGGTTACCATACAAATTTGGAAAATTCTCTACATAGTTGACTTCATCTCGTTGGAATATGTGGTTATCACTGAATTTCAACTTAACACGCAAGCACACACACGCGAAACTCGAATTCTTTGACAGCGAAGCGACGAGTTGACGTATGACACAACAATTATGTCATTGTTTTCAATATAACTATACTAAAACTGTAATACTTCTATTCGTGACTGCCTTTCTATGTAATGGTGATAAGCATCCGAAGATGAAGTAGTTCATAATAATTTTACCGATTTTGTGCTTAAAACTTATTTCGCCAGTTGACCGATTTCTACGTCAGTTTTACTCGCGAAATTGGGTAATCCACTAAAATTAGTATTGGCTCAAGACAAATAATCCAGTAATATGAAAATGTAGTTGTGGTTTTTTTTCTTCATATTATTTGAAAGTAATGCGTGATTTATTCTATAAACGCTCAAAAGTTGAACAAATAAAAAAAAAAGTTCCATTGCTGGTGCCGGGAATCGAACCCGAGCAACCTGGATGAAAGACAGTTATCTTAGCCACTCTTTCTTTGTAAAGTCGCCTTTATTGAATTCGGAGCGATACGCGAGCCGGTTTTCACGGCGGGAGTGTGCCGTATTGTGAGTGGGTGGAAGCGACGTATGACGAGCTCAAGTTAGAGCGACCTGTTGGGAAATGCCCAGTCCACATGGGCAAGACATGCGCAGTGAAGATGCGCCACGGAGGAACCGAACTCCCGACCCTCCGACTTCAAGTCGGCCACGCGGCACCATCGCTACACCATACCGGACAAGTTGGTGTCTGTATTTCGCGTTGTTATAACCTGCCGAAAGAACTCGTTCATCATAACGAAATGTTTCTTGCCCTTTGAAGCAACTGGCGAAAATGCTATAGTCTATTCGCGGTTTCTTCACAGTTCTTGAATCAAACCTTTGAAAAATCACCCCATGTATGACGTGTTTGGTTGTTTCGTAAATATACCATGTATCATAACCGTTTAATACTTGTACCAACAAAAAATTACCTTATTTTCGGTTAAAAATAACTTTTACTTATATCGTATTTATAAATTATTTTTCATTTATAGTTATTAGGAATAAAACAGAGATAAAGTAGGTGTGTTGGGAATGCCCACTAAGAAATAGCTCTTACACAAAGTATTGTTACACTGAGTACGCACGAATGGTGTAATTTCCTAGACTTGTTGAAGCTTTGTTTGCATGAGGCGGAGTTGTAGCCTGGAAGCATAACTTTAGCAGGGCTTCAGGAAAGTTGAATCTAACCGAGAATTGACAATACATGCCGTAACCCAGTACTCAAGTAAGAACTGTATGAATTCGTTGCCAACTCTCTCACTAAATGGTTACCGGAACCAAGGTTTTCTGCAGCTACCAGAATCAGAATGCGTACCGGTAATAACATATATTAACGCCAACACACGCACAATATCGCGGTCGATTTGCTACGAGTCGGCAATGTGATACGGTAGACGGTGCCACACACGCATCTAGACGCTGCCGAGAAAGAATGATGGTGACGTGGGAAAGTTTTTACCTGTCGCCTAGTTTTCGTCTCATCAGCATGCTCTTCCCCTAATACAACTGCCCACTAGCTGCCTGTGGTTGACAAATGAACCGCTAGTAGTGTGCAGAATTCTTGTTAGCAATATATATATATTTTTTTTTTTTTTCGTGTTCTATATGAGGCACTAGCGAACCGGCCCGGCTTCGTCCGGTAACAATTTAGTTTTTACAGCGATTCTTTGAAAGACAAAATTGGTTACTGTGGGTCATCCTTAAAAGATAAACATATGCTAGCGTAGACTTTTCTGTAGGCCTTTTTGAGAGCTACAATTCTGTAGCACATTAATTTGATGTATCTGTTATGGTTTAGTCAGCGCAAGCCATGTAGGCACCCGAAAAGCGATTCTTTACGACGAACGTCGATATTTCTCTACTATCCTTACATTAAATATAAATGTATTATACAACAAAACCTTTCTCAAGAAATTATCTAGATGATGTTGAAAACCGCATCAAAATGCATTAAGCAGTTTAGAAATGCTAAGTGAATATACAGACAGACGCGGATAAGCGACTTTGTTTTATACAGAGATACCTCAATTTTCTTCGTATCCTGGCATTTAAACAACGTTACAGAAAGAGCTGTAAAGAGGAAACTTAACTATATCTATCTGAAGTACCACTGGGCATATAGCAGTGTATAGTCGGTTCACGACGGGAAGAAACTTTTGAAAATCAACATTTGAAAAAACACCCTAGCCGTTAGCTACATGCATATAACATTACAAACAGCGGCGAGCGCGGATACAGTTATGCCGTTAGGTTGCCAGCACAAAGAGAGGAAATTGTTCTAAAGTTTTAACGTAATTGTTAATTTATCGCTTACAAATGGGCTACGAAAAGACTTGTATCTTATTATGCTAATTATTAATGACGTGATGCTAACGTACTTTGATTTCAATGTTTCTTGCATACTCACAAGATCACGCTCAAGGTGAAAGTAGAGCGGCCATTTGTTTACAAACCTTCGTTCCGTGTGTTGTTGGCGAGATGTGGTCGACACACGTGCCAGAGAAATGGTGCGATTATCTTGTTTAACCAATAATAATTCATTTACTGGTTTATTTTTTTTTTTACTAATATCCTCTCTTTATTATTTCTCGTTGTGCCGATTTCTTTCGTTTCTGATACCTGTATAAGAGATTACTCGTAGTGCGTTCTCACGTGTTTAATATTTTTTAAATTTATTTCAGGTTTGCTTAAAATTTTATTTATTGTATTTTACGTTATATGTTGCGGTAGTTTTTGTGTGCAGTCATGAGTTCTAGCAAGGTGAATAAAAGATAAGTCACCAACGCCAACAGGACATCATTAACCTCACCGAATCGTTGTATTCCCTAATTAGGCGAGGGGAAATGAAACCCTGCAACGTCGCGGAAAGAGCGGCAGAAATGTTGAAACGCTTCAGATCCACAGTTCTAAGGTATGTTAAAATATATGTAGTATTAACCATTGCGTTTGCAAGTTGTGTGTGCTAAGGTCAATTTTGGCCTACGAAATGTGTTTACAAGAACATAAAGAAAATTTGTTAATAACTTGATAACATCGTCAAACGTTGTCTACGTGTCTTTTTAACGTCTTATTTGGGTAATTATTAAGTTTAGAGGGTTTTACTGTAAAAAATAACAATAATTTCACGGAAAATGGTATATTTCCACTCCACTAATGATGCAGAACACGAATATACTNGAGTTCTAAGGTATGTTAAAATATATGTAGTATTAACCATTGCGTTTGCAAGTTGTGTGTGCTAAGGTCAATTTTGGCCTACGAAATGTGTTTACAAGAACATAAAGAAAATTTGTTAATAACTTGATAACATCGTCAAACGTTGTCTAC
>NQII01000639.1:186747-198102 GCA_002778355.1 Clitarchus hookeri
CCTGGAACTGCTCTCGAACTTGGTGGGCGTCTCGGCGCCTGGCTTCGAAGTTCCTTCTTCCCGGGTCCACGCAGTACTCTGCGCCTGACGACGGCCGGCTTCCGTTGACGTCTGCTCGCGGATTCGCTCCGTCCTCTTCCATTTCCGTAGGCCGACTGCCCTGGTCCTCCTCCTCGTGGTTATGTAGGCTCGATCACCATATTCGACTTGCCCCATCTCTGCACGTGTCCGGGGTGCTTGTCGTCCCCCTGGGTCATAAAACACGTGGCCGCTGCTCGTGTGGTCCGCAGCCGGCGTGGCGTCGTCCCTTGGTTCTGGCCTGGAAGTTTATTGTCCCGTTCTGCACGCACGTCCGCTAAAAGCTCTCATGGTTTATTGCGGTACAAGCCCGGGACAGACGCAGCTGGTGGTGGGATCTCGGTGTCCCTTGGGCAGCTGCAAAATGCAGCTGTGTCCGCGCCCTGGTGCCTTCCGTTGTCTCCGGATGTCGTCTGCACGTGCAGGAACAGTTGCACGTGCAGAAACCTTTGGTAGCGCGCCTTTGCAGCTGCGAGGCTCCTGGCGTCACTCTTCCGGCACGTCCACAAAACCCTTAATCCTTATTGCGGTCGTCCGCCTGCGAGCTTCGCCAGAGCGTGTGTTCTGACGAATAAAATATAGGGACGCAGAATGCGTCAAACTCCCCACCGCTCTCTTCGTCGGTGCACGCTCTGGCATTTCTTCCTCTTATGGTTGTCCTCTGGGCTCATCGCGGTTCTGTGCGCGCGCGCGGCGCTGCGCTTGTGCTGCTGGGAGGCAGCGAAAGCAGCCTCCATACTCTGTCGCGTGGCCCTGGCAGTGCGTCTGAGGGAAAGTTAGGGCTTCTGCGTCACAAACCAGTTTGTGAGGGGCACACCCTCTTACAATTTTAGAACATCGCAGGCCCGCAAACCCTAGGCAATGCTGGGGGGGGTGGGGAGTTGTCTCACACTTTGAAAATTGACAAAAAGTACAAACAAAATAAACCCTGGTCACATAGATTATTCACAATCTCCCTACACATAAACATTGCACGATAACTATTTACAAGCCCTTACAGACTAATACTTATCAAACAACCTATTCACAATCTCCCAACACCCTAACATTACACGATAACTATTTACAAGTCCTTACACACTAACACTTATCACACAACTTATTCACAATCTCTGGCGAGTTAAAATTACGTGAATGTAAATGTCTTTGGATACTGCGGCACCGCTACTTTACCGCATAAAACCACTACATACCTTAAGAATTTCTTACTAAAACTCTAGGCTAAAGATTTCAAAAAGACCGTAAAAAATTTTGCCACTTGTAGAAATTTTCTTCA
Organism: Clitarchus hookeri; assembly: GCA_002778355.1. Taxonomy (NCBI): domain Eukaryota; kingdom Metazoa; phylum Arthropoda; class Insecta; order Phasmatodea; family Phasmatidae; genus Clitarchus; species Clitarchus hookeri. The sequence goes on from NQII01000639.1 coordinate 188,102, forward strand.
AAAATTTTATTTCAGAACTTTAAAATCACCAGTTAACCTTTAAATGGGTCACTTAAAAATAATCTAAGTTATCTCGGACCTTTTACATAACATAACCTTTCGTTCTACCCAACTCGCGCCATTGAAATAAAACATTTAATTTTCCCGATACACTACCTGTAATCACCACGCGTCTCGCGTCTCACACATCCGCGCGGCCATTTCGCGCAGCCTGCCAGAGCTCCGTAATTGGCCGGAGCTTCGGCCACTCCCGGGCCTTTAACCTCGTAGATTAAAAATTACTAATTCTTACTCGTTTTTCAAGTGATGCTTACTGATCTACGGACTTTTTTTCTGTAGTAAAACGTGACAAAATATAAAAACGACTGATTTAAAACCATGATTCTCGCCCTCAGCGTCGTCACGCGAAATATATTCGTCACAAGCGGCCCACTCATATAACAAAAACGTATTATAAAATTACAGCCAACGTCATAAGCCATGACAATTGAGAAATTAACTAACTCAACTATGGTTCTCTACCCTATATTTAGCAAACAGCTTTTTTTTTTTTTTTTTTTTTTCCCCAGTAACACTTTAAATACTATATACCTCTAGTAACTGCTATATGAACATTACCATCATCAAAAAAAAAAAGTACACTCTTTATATATTCATTCTCTGAATTTTCCTTGTGTCACGAACCAACAAACTTTAACGCACCTTAACCAATCTTCGGTAATTAAAAATTATTAAGGTAATTGCGCCGGCGAGCTTCGCCAGAGCGTGTGTTCTGACGAATAAAATATAGGGACGCAGAATGCGTCACGTTTCTTCACTTCTGCAAAAGCCTTCTGCGATAATGTCAGCTTCCATACTGCATGCACGTTGTTCTTGACTCCAATTGTTGTAACATGTGTGCAATGGCTGTTCCCTTCCTTGTTTCTGTGCTTTATCACACACAGTGTAGTACTTATTTCGTACGCCAATGAACAAAACCTTTTTCGTCTTGTAACCAACAATTGCAGCCTGAAGTAAAATCATATTAATTATACTAACAAGTCGCATAACTTATGGTGTTCCATAAACTTACAGTTTTACTCGTGTGGGACATAGGAAATGTGTGCATATATGTATGTGTTTGTACATACATGCAAACGCACGCACACAAACACACACACCTACATTTGTCACCATGTTTGATATGTCTTACTATAAAAAATTATTCAATTTAGTTTTAGGAGCTAGTTCTCTGGCCCAATATTGCGTATACTGCGTTTCACTAAACTTCAGTCAATTTTGACAAACAGTGTGACCAACCTACACAGCATTTGAACAGTAAATGCTGTAATTTGCAAAGTATTACATCAGTTGATGGTTGTATCGAGGTATATGTTATGTTGACAATTTATGCAACGATAATGGGGGAAAATAGTACTCGGAATTAAAAATTATAACTTTGAAATTTAATGGCTATTACAACACTTATAATTTAAATTTCGTTTTTCGAATAATGCACAATATTTTTGGATTGTATACCATAGACATTAAAAACATGTTAGAAATTAGAGTAGATCATGAGTACATCCCGGTTATGTGAAACGTTTCCAACCCGGCAAACGTCATTGATCTCTCTTTCATCATGTTTGAGTGAGTACCTTGCTGGTGTTGTCGGAATGTTATATTGGCAGTTAATTATTTCAGTATTTGCACATGCCAACAAGCGTAGTTAGATGTAGGCGCCTGTCTAGTGCGTCTTCTCGAGTGAAATGTATTATCGGCATGTGTTAATTGGTTGACTGTTCCATGGTCCGCCATCTTCCTTAAGAAGCACGACCGGCTACGTACGTATTTACCTTCTGACGCTTAATTTTGTTGGTTGGTTTTGGTTGTGTTGTATTAATTGAATGAGTCTGCAAATAAATTACTTCGTATCAGTTGTAGACACGAGTGATTTTAGTGATGCAATCGTCCAAGGATTGTCATAGGACCAGACTTTTCCAGGAATTACGATTAGGAATTACAAGCTTTAAGTTATCGTGTTTTGTAAATAATATATTGCGAAACGGTTGTTAGCATTTGTTTCATGTGCGTGGTATTAACACTCCCTTTTTACACGAGTTTATTATCTTGAGATTCAAAAGATTTTTATTTGTAAGTTTAACCTGGCTTAAAATATTTACAGTGTGTATTTCTTGCCGCAGCGACATATTTGTCGTGTTTTTTTTTCTTTGAGGGAAGTTTTGAATTGTACGTGGCCTTTAAAAACACCCTTCCGCCCTTATTTATTACACTGAAAATCCAGTTTTTACTTATAAGGTTAACTTTGCTGAAATGGTTTACAGTGTGCATTTCTCGCCCATGTAAGAACGATACGAACAGCGCATACTGATCGCTTTTTATTCTTTTGGTGAAGTTTAAACTTTCCAAGTTATAGTAATTTGAATATTTCCGTACGAGTAAGATTGTCCACTACGCCATCAAAACAATATGCGGTTCATATTACTATTGTATCGCAAGAAGAGCCGTGAGAGACGTTTTCTTCACCAATTTTAAATTCAAAGAGATTTTACATAATCTACACTTCCATACCATTCCTGTACACACACACGCACACAATAACGAACTCATTTGTGTTGCACTTCTCTAAATACCATGCATGCATTAATAAAGATTAATAACATATTTTTGAAAAATTCAAACTTAGTTTACGTTGCGATTGCAGTCCGGTCGTATTATGGTGTTCGATTTCGTACAGAGTTCATCTTTCAATGAGAGGCAGTGCACGAAGACTACGGATTTCCCGAGCCCTCTAAAGGTAATATCACTTGCGTGTGAATTCTCCTGTCACCCCCTGCTGAGCATCCTTTTAACAATGTGCAGAGATGGCCTTTGAGCCCAGGATGAAATTGTTCTATCTCCTTGCACGATTTTATCACAAAATAGTTTAGTTTTTTGTATTTATCAGAAGTGCCTTTCACATCAGATACAATATCATAACACATTTCTACGTAGAAAACATTGAAGATGCTGCATAGAAAAGCCAAATACTATTTTGGTCCAATATTTAAGCTACACAGTGTCCAGTTCATTTGTGGTCATGTTTTTTTAATCAATTATCTTGCTTTTAATAAAATCTCACTTCGAATATTACAATATACTGGTTATATGCACCATTATTGGATAAATACCTTTAATTTTATACCGCATTGCAGGCGGTGATGTATATGGTTTCGCCAAAAACCTCAAAAATAGATTAACCTTACAGTAAATGGGGTTAATGCTTGTTGCATACTTACGCCTGCAGATGTAAAGAAGAGACTTAATTTTCCAGCAGTATGGTGCGCCACCCCATTGGCAACTAGCTCTGTTCGCGGATACCTGAACGAGACGTTGCCGCAACGCTGGATGGTCGAGGAGCAGCTGGTGACCAGGCTCTTCATCACTGGCCTCCAAGAAATCCGGATCTTACCCCGTGAAACTTTTTTCTATGGGGACGCCATCCAAACCGTAACACCGGACATGCTGACAAGAGCGTAGAACGAGTTTTATTATCGCGTAGATGTCGTTCGGGCCGCTCGTGGTGGTCACATTGAACATTTATGAAGATATGGTAAACAAACTTCACAGTTCCACGGTTCATTTGATTGGTCAACGAAAGTTGTAGGTTGGTTGGTTTTAATATTATAGACCTTCGAATTCGGGGTATTCTTTTATACTCAACCTGTATATATATATATATATATATATATATATATATATGCGGGTAGCGACATTTTCCAATGGTTTATTTCAAAGGTACTCAATTAATAATGGTGAAAAGCTTTTACTAAAGGGCACTGCACCACCACGGCCCCAGCTGCCACGTGTGCTGGTATAGTCTATTAGCGGTTTCTTCACAATTTTTGAATCAAACCTTTGAAAAAACACCCCATGTCTGACATGTTTGGTTGTTTTCTAAACATGCAATGTATCGCGAGTCTTATATACTTCTGTGAACATAAAAGTACCTTATTTTTTGTTAAAGTGAACTTTTACTTATATTTTATCTATAAATTATAATATTTCATTTATAATTAACGTGAATAAAACAGAGAGAAAATAGGTGTGTTGGTAATGCCCAGAAAGAAATAGTTTTTATGAAAAATGTTATTACACTGAGCGCGCACGAATGCGATGCGTTGTCCATTTGGTGTGAATTTCTAGACTTCGGCAAGCTTTATTTGCACGAGGCAGAGGAAAAACCTGGAATTAGAACTTTAGCAGGGCTTCAAAAAAGTTGGAAGTAATCGTGAATGGATGATAGTCCTCGCCCGCAGGACCAAGTCCTGGCTCCGGGGGGATATTCATTACTTCCGTGCCGTCCTCAACTGACGTGGTTGTGACAGGGGGTTGGGCAGACGCCATTCCGCGTCGCTTGACCAAATGTTTGCTCACGTCTGTGTCCTCGGCGCTTTGCGTCATGCCCCGCGTCGCTGCGATTTGCGCAAGTTGACGCGGAGCTTGTTTGAAAACATCTGGTACAGGTTGTTCGCAGTTATTTCAGCGCTTTTGAAATCAACCTTTGAAAAATATCTTTGCCCCTACCTGCGTTTATTTTGAAGAGCACGCCGACTGGCTAGCGCACAGTAAATTTGACAGCGACGAAAAGAAATTAGTTCCATGTCTTAACTTTGAATTGAAAGTGTTAGATAAACATATGTGAATGCTGAAATTATTTCTTTTACTTTCTGTCTTTTTAATGTATTTTTACATTTTTTTAGAGATTTACTTTTCCAATAATTGCACGGTTTCGCTTCACGTATGAATAAAGTGACTCGGCCCATCACAATGTTAATTTTACATATGGTGGAAGAATACACAATGTGTATACCAAGAGATCCTAAGCTGGGTTTCCAGAAGTGCTCACTTTACCCTGAACAGCCCACAGAAGAGTTTTCCCTCATTGTGATTGCTGTATCGACTCGGAACGCTAAGTTCAGTGGTAATGTAATGCTAAGTTGGCCGGACGCCTGGGTAGGCCGCCGGACGGTGTGCAGAGCTCCAGCAGGAAACGTTTCATATTAAAAAAACCGTCCAACGTGTCTGAGTGAGGCCTGCTTACGAATTGCATTAAAGGAACGTTACGCCTCTGTATACGTTTTTCAGTTCCTCCATTTCTCTCTAAAGCATGTTTTTGTGATAGTGAAAATGACTCAAAACCGGTGTTTTCACTGGCATTTTTAGGTATGAACGTTACGGTACAAAACATTAATAAAGGTATAGGGACGTGCATCAAACCACATTTTTTTATTATTACGCCATAAACTGGTAGGGTCTCCGCTGAAAGTCTCACAGAGGCGCATTATCGACAGCAAGACTGCACGCCAGTTCAGTGCTTTGCGCGTAGAGGCGATGAGAGAGTTTATGCGCATGTCTGGGTCGCCCCTAGCGCTCCCACGCTTTTAGGGCTCAGACGTGCAAAATTCCTTCAACCAGGCAGCCCAATTATACTGTTCAATATATATTTTTTGGGTGACGGGCTGGAATCGAGTACTTTGCGGGGTATTAGCCCGATTCTGCCACAATCACGATATCCGACATATTGGCTAACGCTAAACAATTAAAAATCTGAGTTTCTAAATTACAGAATATTTTCACGTGCGTATAAAGAAACAATGGTGTTTCATTGTTATTACGTGGAATATCTTCAAAATAATGTATGAAGGAACGGGGAATCTACTGAAGTGTAGTTTTCTGCTCACAAAAAAAATATATATGTGTTTGAGCATAACATAAAGACCATTATGCATAAGTGATATGGTTGTTACTGTCGTACGTTTACTCTCGTGGTTTAACCAATATCCAAGTGATACCGACACAATAATAATCGAGACACTATTATATAGAGTATTCACGGTGTAGTCACATTTTATGAATGAAATCTTTGAAATGTCACTCAATGTATAATACTTTTGGTATATGCTATTCACGGTAAAGTAAGCACTTTTTGAAACCATCTCATTTGGAATAGTCAATAAAAATATTTTTTGTAACCTTAAACATTAACTTTAGAGTCCGGTGAAATATACACACTGTGTGTATTACATACATTGCAATATTTACTCAAAAAAATGGTGTAAGGATAAAAATAGCTGATAGAAAAAAGTAACTGGAGCCTCGAAAGTGCTCACTTTACCGTGAACAGCGTATAGTTTCTTAATTAGGTATTATATAGTTAAGCGCGGACCCTTGTGCCGGTCACGGGGCGCGTACGGCCGTCTGCGGTGGTTGGGAGAGGTGTGTCGCCACTACCTGGCCGCCATTACGTCACCTGGCGGGCGAGATGATTGACAGCTACCTGGACTGGCGTCACCGTCCCCCAACCCCTTCTGGAAAAGTCGGCGACCCCGGGATATTGGATGAAACTTCTGGCAATCTTCTTCCTCGGCGCAACTCGACATGTAAAGAAGTTTCTGGGCCAGGTCTGACGGCACTATAAATGCTCCCACAGCTGGAGAATTGGTGGTCCTTGTGGTAGTCATCTGGCTGAGATGCGTTATCGGGGAGAGTCTGGTGCAGCGAGTGACATCAGCGGAGAGGACGGACTACGGCGAAGGGTGCGAGACGACGGCAGACAAGTGTTTGTGTGAGTCGTGCAGACGGACGAGAGGGTGTCATACTCAACGAGTAGAGAGCCAACTGTCCATGAGGACGCTCGGGGATCTCTAAAACATTTCGGACTGGTGGAATCTGGACTGAACTAGGTGGGACTGTACAAACATATGATAAGAGCTTTATTGTAAATATTGGAATGGTCAAATATGGACATATAATTAATAAAAATAATTCAAAAGTTGTTGATACACTGTTTATTTGGAATGATTTTAGTCTTTTGACAGGATCAATTGATGTGATTTTATGAACGATTATGTAAATTCTAACTAATATTATAAATGCGAAGGTGTGTTTGTTTGTTTGTTTGTCCTTCTTTCGCGTCGCAACGGAGCAACGGATCGACGTTATTTTTGTACAGAAATAGTTGGAGGGCTGAAAGGTGATATTGGCTACTTTTTATCACTAGAAAATATCTCCAAAAAAATTTACATACGATAATAGTGAATCAAGTCGGAAAAAAGTTTGCCGCCAGCGCGCTCTCTTGCAATACGCTGTCTAAACCGTTAAAGTTGGAACAATAGCATGTAGTAAAGAATTGTGTAGAATAAAAATACCTAAAAAAAAAAACTCCGCGGTAGCATAAATCTATCTATAACAGAGAAAAACTAATGAGTGATTTTACCGTTTAATTCACCGAGACGTTAAGTTTTATACTATGTATAGAGTATGGAAGATTAACACTAAGTAAAATTCAACTTTATTTTAAAAAAAAAACCTAAACAATAATTCTGTATTCCACGCGAGCGGAGCCGCGGGCACAGCTAGTATTAGTTATCAATAGCAGGTGACAGAAATTGATTGTGAGATATTAAGTCGAGAGCATTTTTTTGTAGTGTTTGTAAATAAATTAGGATTATTATTATTAACTCTTTTATATTTAATTAAGACCTCCATCCCTTAAAGAACCTAGCTAAGCCACTGAAATTAAGGAACTGTAATAATGTGGCAAACGTTTGACTCTTCCGTTGAAAATAACGTGTCTTCTTTTACGGTTGAATGTAATTTCCACTTGATAACAATGAGTCATATTCTACGCACACAGCCTATTGTTACTGCTAACCCACCTTCAGTGCTCTTGCCACCACTCCTGCTGACTATCCAGGTCAACGTCGGAGCAGTCTTGCTGCTCACTGCATCGACCCTTCTCTGGGCGACGCGACGGGAAAACCTACGAGTATATTCCACCTTGAAACTAACCACTTACGAGTCCGACACAATGATCGGTCACAGAAGAGAACTTTCTGCGGGGCCAACCGAGCGCCCGTGGTACTAATTAACTTTCCATGGCACTTGTGGGTTCGCCGACTGACAGACCGATCGACCGCCATCGCCTGTGTGGTCCACTCGTGTTAGGAACATACGGCCAACAGAAGCGTCCGCCACGTTTTCACATTGTTATGATTTTATATTTTACACTAGGGACGAGGGAAGTTTTACGTTAACTTAACTGAAGTTATTTATGAAGACTGGACATCATTTTAATATAATTATTGTAAGTACATAAATACAAGTTATTGGCGAGGGAGGTCCTAATCAATTACAATGTATGACTAACCTGAATTGTATCGTGCCGTAGGCTGTGTGTTGCGGCACGCCAAGCTGCATCTCGTGGGCTTCTTCTCGGCGTGGGTCCACAGACAAACAATACAGGTAGGGGAGACTGGATACGGTGGTAACAATTTTGCTTTGATCGCTCGTAGCATTGCCACTCTGGCTGTAAACAACAAATAAGTCGTTTGGCATAGAAGAGTACTCTTTTGTCTTCAAATTGATATTAAACTGATAGGCCTGGATGCAGTAGTTGCCAGACAGGAGACGTTTCACAAAGCGTGCGCCACTGTTACAACTGACCCCATGCCAAGGAGGACGGTTGTAACAGTGATGGGGGTCAGTTGAAACATACACAAATAATACACAATGCACGCATTTCAATCAGTTTTATTACTAATAAATCACATGTGAGTACTTTTACATTCTTTAAGGTTAATATGGCACCATTTTAGTAACATTTTAAACAGTCTTCTTTAATCACTTTATAAAATTTAACATTTTCATGTTAACGTTGTTTTCAAAAACAATCTGAAGCTATTAAAATAGTATCTAATCAAACAAAACAACGTCTAAATTGAGGTCACTTTAAGTTGTACTTAACGGCGAGTTCAAATGTTAACTTTCTTACCTCTTTAGTAGAAAGACCGAAGTATAAATCTGCACAACGGATGAGGTATTTGACAAGTAGATGTTCTTGATCTTCCGAAAAGACTGTTACTAATATTTTCTGCCTCTGCACATTCGTTCATGACATCTCTCTTTCGTATGTATCGTAGCAGAGACACGTGGTTAACTCTGTAGATCTTTGCTACTCGTCTCAAAGAACTCCCACTTTTAACTTCGTCGTATGCATCCTTGTAACGTTATATGTCGCTTACACCTCTCGATGTCTTCCTGACACGTTTCCTGGGCATCTACAATGTAAAACAAAAATATTACTAATGTTAAAACCGTACCCACAAAANTCTCAGAGGCGAGAGAAAATAGCCTACACAAAAACTAATTACTGTTTACTTACCTCTTAAGTTCACCAATTACGTAGGAAAAATCACAAAAAGTAAAATTATAATATTAACGAAGCAACTCAAGAAAGAAATCGATCAAAAATACTAACTTTTGGTTGGCAAAACACAATAGGTCCCTCTACAAGCGAACAAAGCGCGCGGAGGGCGACGCAACACTGCCGATCAGGTCCGTACAGACAAGCCGCGTGTCTTTCCCCTTGTACCCCTCAACATACCGTGGATAGTTGGGCGAATATTCGAGATGTTACAACCGTACCCAGTCTCCCCTACGGACTTCTCAGTCCTTTTGCTTTTGTATTTTTTTCGCAGCCTTGCGGCCATCCCCCTCTTCGACCACCCGATCGGCGCCGGGGGGGGGGGTGATCACGCCCCCTCATCTCAGGTGTCCTGGCTTATCACCTGAGTTGACCAGATTCAAACCCCCAACCCGGTTCACAAGTACAGCAAGGGCGCACAAGTACCGAGACTCTCGCACTCGGCACTAAGCGCGTGGTCTGGCCGGGGTACTATCCAAACCCCTGGTGGTCCTCCAGGAGACAGCCGCTCACCGCCCGGCCTTTCTTCGAGAGGGGGATCTATCCAGACCTCCTCCAGCATCCGCCGCCGGCACGTGGCACGCCAGAGAGAACCTCTTTGAAGGGAAAGTAGTGAACGGCTTAACATAATCTGACAGCTACGCCTTGTCTGGGACATCAACCCGGAACCCACGCATTGATGTCCGGCTTGCTGCTGCCCGCACGACGCGTGCCTGTGGTTGGGAAGGGGGGGGGGGGCAACCGCGAGCGGATT
>NQII01000639.1:200076-276388 GCA_002778355.1 Clitarchus hookeri
TGTCCATTTCCGAAGCCGGGGTGCGGGCGAAGCGATGGGGGTATGAATCGATATCCCATTACGCCGCAGCTAGATTCTTGGCTTCGGAGCCCCTCTTCCCTCTCACTCTCCACTCGCTCCTTTCTCACGTCTCCCCTTTTTGCGCCGTTCCTTCGCTCCTTCGGCCATTCTAATCGTGCATGCTTCCCCTCCCCCCTGCTCTCCACCATCCCCCCGGGGGCCACGCCCTTCGTGATGTCACGTGATGCGAGAGGTTCGCAATTAAAGGCACCGGCTATCCAGGGCACAATCGTGTGGAATATCGTCGGTAGGTCTTCGATGTCGCTACTCGCGAATGACAGTTTTCAAAACGGAGCTAATCATCATCGGTTACATATTTAAAAAAAAAACTTACGTAATCATTATTTTTTAAAACCAAGGTCCTGGGTTCGATGCATGGCTTTCACTTATTAACATCCCTGGCCAAAGCGGGACAAATATGCATAGCCTATTCGTGGAAAATCGCCCCATGTATGACGTAGTTCGTTGTTTCCCAAACATGTCTCTTATCACAAGCGTTTTAAACTTGTTAACATAAAAGTATTTTAATTTATGGTTAAACAGATTTTTGACTTGTGATTTATAATTACGTTATGTTTCATTTTAATTAATATGATTAATAATGGAGAGAAAATATGAGTTGGTAATGCCTAGTAAGAAATACTTCTCATGCAAAATATTATTGAACTGAGAGAGCACAAATGCGATGTTTTACCCCTTTGGTGTAATATTCTAGACATAGTTAAGCTTTGTTTGCATAAGGCGGAGGAATACCGTGGAAGTAAAATTACAGCAGGTTTTCAGAAAATTTGGAAGTAACCATAAATAAACTTTATAGGCTGTTGACGGCAAAGTAATAAATTTATTAACCAAACTTTGAAAAAAAAATCACTGGCCGTTTACAGGATATGTGCTACCGTGCACGCTGGCATGCTGGTTATGAGGTAAGTTGGCAGCGAATTTAGTAAAATAGTCCTAAGTTCTGAAATTGTATTACGAGTATAATGCTTAAAATAAGAGGGGAAGGGATTGGGGTTTTTTTACACGTTAGTGTATTGTTGGCATATTAGTAACACATTTACGTTACTAACAATTTCCCTTTTTTACTTGACTGGCGTACAAATAAAGTCATTAGGCCTGTGACAATGTCAATTTCACATTTGGTAGAAGGATACAAAATGAAGAGAAAAGCGTATCTTAAGCAGGGCTTTCAAAAGTGCTCAGATAACCGTTAATAGCTTATAACCAATCGGCAATAAACACACGGCAACGGAAACATTGTAATCCCCGAAGTCATCCGACCAACGCTTTGAAATAATGCAGCCTATTTATGCTCTGTACACGATGTAACACCTTGCGAAAGACAGTTGCAGAAATCCCCTCCACCGGCCAGTAAACGAGGTCGGAAATATTAAACAACGCAACCGATATAGGCCAGCGTAACACCGGGAGCAGCATCTTTTGTCGTCAACTCGACCACAGAGAAGACCACTGAAGATGGGTGTGTCCGGCCGTCGATAACCGCATCCTAGAATCAGCCTCCGGCAACATGAACAAGGGGACGACTTTCCAATTAGACAGTAATAGTAATGGCGTGAAGTAACTAACATTTAATATAATTAATTAGCATCTTGGTATTCAATTTAAAGCTCCCCCGATCAATAGTCATTAAAATGGTTATTGTAAAATCCCTACGTGTAATAGGCCTCTGCTTATACTGTTGTGCTCTGCCGAATCATGACTAATTATTGAGCTACGCCCTATAGAACCTTTCACGTATGAATGCCTTAGAAGCTAATTCAGAACAACGCGTATCGTCGACGACCTAGCTAACTTTCTGAGCAGTAAAGGGCCTTCCTAGTTGTCGTATGGGGCTCACTGTAAGCAGTTGTGTCATCCTAATTAAAAAAAAAACTATGAAATATTTTATGTAATTTTTTTTCTCCGGGCAGAAATTAAAGTCGATATTTGGTTGCCCATTTATAGATCTGGTTATTGAAACATAAATGTGGTCGTTGAAAAGTGTCAGTCGGCTGAAGTATCTGTATGTGGCTCTCTGTTAACGATATTTATTCTTCTGTGAAAAAGTGTTTCAAACTACATCGACAAAAAAAACGGAACACAGATGAAGCTTGTTTATGCTATTGCCTATCACCGTCGCAATACTTCCTTATGGCCGAATGTGACTCGAGGCGTTTACTATTGTTCACCGTGGATTTCCCTATTCGTTACGTGGAGAGTAGTACGTTGAACAGTAACATCCAGGATCTGTTTCGATGTTACAGGACAGGGCGTGGCTGGCCAATTAATAAATGTCCGGCCGTCCGCCATGTTTCCTACATACGGCGTCACTTCAAACAAGGCGTATGTAGGCTCGTTTGTAATAAGTCATTATAGAATATTATAACATAAAGGCTGTTCGTGTTAAAGTAAGCACTCTTAAGATCAACCTTTGGCAAAAAAATATCACTGACTATAGCTCCACACACACTACAGTGCACACTGGCAAGCAAGCTCCCAGTTATCAGCGCATTAATTAAAATAAATACTTGACATTTTATTGCGAGTGGGGTGTTTAAATTTATAGCCAATGATGTTAGAGGAGTTTTTTTACACGTTACCGTACGAAACTGTACATGAGTAACGTATTTAATGTTCCTAACGACTCCATTTTCTTAGTTGGATAAAGCGTGAATAAGGTGTTCAGACACAAGTTTATTTATGGCAGAATAATACAAAATGAAAATAACAGCCTATCGTTTTCTCACTTATGTAAATTTGATAGGTAGGGGTCGATATAGATGAAAAGAGGCCAAGGTCATACTTCACGACAGTTTTTTTATTTCATTATCTGAAATATATTTATATAAGGACCACCTAAATGTGTAGTTAAATGATTATAGTTTTCAAAATATAGCACAGAAAATTAGAAAATTTTGGAATATATGAGATAAACTTTCTATGCTCCTAATTAACTTCGCCAACTATATCACATGTCATGCGATCTATATTACATACACAACATATTAATTATGTATCAAGGATACTTAACAATCGGTACTGGGATACTGGCTTCCTCAATCTTTTTTAAAATAGGTATTGATGTTTTTGCCAACACATTTTTATTCGTCCAAGAGAAACTAATAAATACTGTTATTATTTTCTCTCGGACGAATACAAATGTGTTGGCAAAAACATTTAACACCTATTTTAAAAGTGATTCAGGATACCAGTACCCGAGTACCCATTGTTAAATATCATCGATACTTAATAAACATGTTGTGTATATGATACAGATTACATGAGATGTGATCTAGTTGGCAAAGTTAATTAGGACGATAGAAAATTTGACTCACATATTCCGAAATTTTCGACTTTTCGGTGCTATATTTCGAAAATGTAATAATTTGATTACAAATATTTATATTTATGTGGTCCTTATATAAATATCTTTCCGATAATGAAATTGAAAAATATCGTGAAATACGACCTTAACGCTATGAAGATGTAGATGTAAATGGGAATTCCTTAAGAAAATCCTCTGCAAACCACTACAGTATCGGCCATACTTCCCAGATTAAAATCCCAGACCTATATATTCCCGCATGCTGAAGCCTGGCATCGAAAGGGACACGTCAGCCGCCAGAGTCTTGCCACTGAGCCGCGCGGCCCCTTGTTTACATACTGATATAGGATCACATACATGTTTCTTCCTTTTGTTGCGTGCTGAAGTAGAAGGTCTTCGCAAACAAGAGCTATTGCCTGAGCGTGACCAGGAGAATGTGTGAATAAGAAACTTCCTAATTTATCTGGTAATAGATTAAAATCTTAACTACATATGGAAGACTAAAGGAAAACTTATTGGCGTGTTACAAACCAGAAACAAAATTATAAATTTGATCAAACATTTTAAAACAACTTTAATAATGTTTCCAAGTAACTTCAATCACGCAGGGGCCGCGTTGTCTCAGCGGCTAGCCTGCTCGCCGGGTTAAATCCCCAGCCGGGCCACTTCCCGGATTTATGCATGCGGGAATCGTACCCGGACGATGCCGCTGGTCGGCGGGTTTTCTCTGGGATCTCCCGTGTCCCCCCACCCTTTATTCTGGCGTTGCTCCATACTCACCTCAGTCACCCCCCATCAGCTCTGAAGACGTCGCTGTTAAGAGCCGCCAAAATTTCTTCACTCACTCATTCGATAATGCAATATCAATTTGACTAATTCATCCGGGAGGAATGCAGGACTAAGATTTTATTAGAATACTACGCAGCGCAGTTTTCCTGTACTACTGATTAGCATAGTCACATTCAGCTCATGTTTCTTGGAAGCCCCCCCCCACCTTTTTCTTTTTGCACTATTCGAGTTAAATTTCAAAAGTAATATATAATACAGCATTACAAATTCTCATTACTAAAAAAGATGACCAACGGATTCACGATTGTGAGGTGTTTTGAAGAAACCTGGTATAGAAAAAATGTTTTCGTCTGAAAATATACGTAGGCTCGACTTTACTTACAGGACACTTTCTTCCCTCGCAGAATGAAAAGTAAAATTAATAGAATACTAGACTTGAGTGTCGAACGGACTGTGGAGTAGCGGGTTCGATTTAAAGCTGGAACATTAATTATCAGCCCATACATATGACTCAATTGCTGTACCTCTTTTTGTTTCTTGATACTGCCTGATCCACCCTCGTGCAGTGCGAAACGGANTACATATGACTCAATTGCTGTACCTCTTTTTGTTTCTTGATACTGCCTGATCCACCCTCGTGCAGTGCGAAACGGAAGAAAACCCTTCCTCTTCAACTCAAGAGACAACCCGCTTACATACTGGCAGTACGCAATGCGCCATCACGAAAAACCGTAATTAAATTGAACGCGCTGTTTACAGTGCTCGATTACAAACCTCACGTGGAAATACATGATGTAGTTATTCGATAAGCATCGGGTTTANCGCGCTGTTTACAGTGCTCGATTACAAACCTCACGTGGAAATACATGATGTAGTTATTCGATAAGCATCGGGTTTAAATAAATGCCTTAGGAACGATGTGTGTGTTACTTTTTGCGTACAGTACTTAAGGACGATCAACGTAAATGTTCAGATAAAATGTATGCTTATGCGGGCGTTAATGTTTCCATTTCTCTCGCTTCCAGATGGTTTTAAATTTTCTTAACAAACACTTAAAACTCTGTGTGATATGGAACATTTACTTACAAATTATTTACGTGCACAATTTACCCCGTAAGCAAATTACAAGGGCAAAGTATTTTTTGAAGTTATNCGCGCTGTTTACAGTGCTCGATTACAAACCTCACGTGGAAATACATGATGTAGTTATTCGATAAGCATCGGGTTTTAATAAATGCCTTAGGAACGATGTGTGTGTTACTTTTTGCGTACAGTACTTAAGGATGATCAACGTAAATGTTCAGATAAAATGTATGCTTATGCGGGCGTTAATGTTTCCATTTCTCTCGCTTCCAGATGGTTTTAAATTTTCTTAACAAACACTTAAAACTCTGTGTGATATGGAAAANTTAACAAACACTTAAAACTCTGTGTGATATGGAACATTTACTTACAAATTATTTACGTGCACAATTTACCCCGTAAGCAAATTACAAGGGCAAAGTATTTTTTGAAGTTATACTTATTTTGGGGCATTGAGGGCAAAAGTTTAGTGTGCAACGGAAGTTGCGCGTGCACAGTGTAACGAAATTCGACGGTGAACATTGCAATCAAGCAGATAACACATGCTGTTACTTAGCAACCAGCGTTTGAGGTTATGCGCGTATCGTTTTATATTTAAATTTTGAAAGTGTTTTCAAGTATTTGAGGTTATGCGCGAAAATTTTATTTTAGTCACGCCGAAGAAGTATAACTTCTAACGCGCGTACGTAAGTACACGCACCCCCATTTTTTCATATCGTATATTTCGTTTATTTTTATCAAATGCATTTGGGGACCTACTGTGAAATAATAAATAGCCAAGCAATGTTTTTCTATATACACCACTGTTTTGTCAACACCCCATTCATTCAGACCTACAACAAATTACTAATTTTAAAATATGTGCTTTTGTATAAGGATGTCGTCAATATTGGCCGCCAAACGGTGAAGAGAGCTTCAGTATATTTTTTATTTACAAACTGTTGTACATTTTTGAGTGAATATCTGCTTACAAACAAAAATAACATTTCGAAAACATTTTCATCAAACGACTAGTTTCCGTTCTTTAATCCGTTTCTGACGTGAATTTCTTGACAGTGGCAATCGCTACGATTGGAGTTTTCACATCCTTTCTTTAGGAACTAAAACTCCAGTTTAATATTAGAGTAGTTTGGAATGCAGCACACATTTTATCTTCATTATTACATCACAAAATATTAGAGAAAATTCTGACGTCTAATAAAGACGAGTTCCCCACTGAGAGACTGCACCTTACACTCCTAGAAATTATTCACAAATCTCTAAATATGTAGTATAAAACAAAGTCGCTTATCCACGTCTGTCTGGGTATTCGCTTATTACTTCTAAACTACTTCATGGATTTTGATGCGGTTTTCAATATCATTTAGGGAATTTATTGAGAAAGGTTTTTGTGTATAATAAATTTATATTTAATGTAATAATAGTAGAGGAATGTCGACCCGTTTGTAATCAAGTCGTAAAAAACCGCTTTTAGGGCGCTTACGTGCCTTGCGCTGAACAAACCATAAGAGGTACATCAAATTAATATCCTACAGAATTGTAGCTCTTGAAAAGGTCTGCAGAAAAGTCCACAATAGCATATGTTTATATTTTAAGGATGACCCACAGAAACCATTTTCGTCTTTCAAAGTATCGCTGTAAAAACTAAATTGTTACCGGGTGAAGCCGGGCCGGTTCGCTAGTTTACTATATGAGTTTATTATACCTGAAGTGAGAAAGCGCGAACGGTAAACTTATTTCCCATTAATTTCACGCTAGCGTTCCTACATAATGCCGTAGGAAACTTCCCATTTTTGTACAGTAGCGACGCTAAACATTCAGTATTTGTAGCCACGTGTGTGGTATTATTTCCATACGATATATGGGTTCAAAACTTCCAATTCAGTTTAGAAAGTTTACCAGAATTTTTTTTTTAGAGTGTAGTTTATAGTCTTGCGCGTATGTGTGAAAGAGTGTGTAATATGCGTGCATAAGTTGCCCTTAGCTTTTCCGAGATTCAACCCCTCGGGCATGCAGCCTGCGAATGTTACGTCGTGCCCTTGCGCGTCGTCGAAGACACGCAAGCTGTTTTGGGCCTACGCCATTTCTTGTTGATTTCTATCTACGAAAAATATTTAACGAAAATGTCCTACGTTGTGTAAAACAAGAAACACATTTTCTTGTTAAAGCATTTGTGAGTCTCGCATTGTCATCTTAAGGGAATTTTATAGTACACATTAATTTTTATAGGCCATGACAGTTGTTCTATAAACTTCCTGGGCATTTACAAATTTAAAGAAAATACACCAATTTCCAATACTTTTAGTACGCAACCATGACTATAAATCATATAAGTATAGCGGTTTATCATGAATTACACAAGTTTGATTCGAGGACGAATTTAATTGTCATGATTTGCAAATTATGACCATGAGCGCAGCAGACGTGATTTGACATCAGTTCGTCGTTGTTTTAATGAAATTTACTGTTTCTTATGTATTCAGTTATACGTTTACTACGGGGTTTATTTTTTACGCTAAAATAATGTATAACATTAAATAAAAATATATGTCACAGACCAGTATTTTAATTTGCGGACACTGCTTGGTTTGTGTGATATATGTATATGAACGTACTGTGATTTCGAGCAACGAAACTTTGCGCTGCCTAAGAGACACGAAGTGGGATTTAAGGAGATTTACGAGAAGTTAGTCAGGCACGAATTAACGTTACAACAAAAAGTTATTCAACCGACATTTCCTGCGAACTGTTTGTATTTACAAAAATNGTCAGGCACGAATTAACGTTACAACAAAAAGTTATTCAACCGACATTTCCTGCGAACTGTTTGTATTTACAAAAATCACCTATGCCTACGTTATTTAATTTGTGTTAGACAAGTGTTAATATATTCCTTAGACATTACATGTTTCTTATTCTCTGCAGAAGCGATAAAATTAAGTCCTTAAACTTTTACATCAATAAATCGTCCATTACAGTCGCCCAAATTACGGTGCACAGCCCAATTGTAGTATTTGTTAACCCAATTGTTTATTTTCTTACTTTGCTTTGAACTGTCCAAGTCAGTTTATACACGAGAGGGTCAGGCTTTTCTGCATATCTTATATCGTGGCCATGCATGCTAAGACAATTAATTTCGTATCCTTGGACGTGCTAGCCACACAAAACATTAATTTTCGCATATAAGACGATCTCGTTTGTTCCGTCACGATGAGAACAGTACATATTGTTTGCGGAGAAGAAAGTAGTTTTTAGGATTTTTAAAGATATAGCAGTTAAAAATTATATTGGTTTAAAACTGATGTATTCCGAATCACACGTTCACAAAAAATTTAGCATGCCGATACATCAAACCTAGCCTGTAATCTTTTTTACTTCAGAAATGTGCATTGTATATTTCAAGGCAGCACACCGAGAAGTCTCAGACACATGAAATAGTTGTTGACAAAATAATTCGTCTTCTCCTCTGCATTTCCCAGGTAAATGTATAAGGTTGTTACATAATATTCTACAAAAGGCTGGAAAAGTGTAACACAAACCCAGCCTTAAAAAAAAAGGCACTGGTTCCCCTGAGAGAGTTGTCATGTTATACATACGTCTTCAAGGACAATGAGAAAATCAAAANAAAAAAAAGGCACTGGTTCCCCTGAGAGAGTTGTCATGTTATACATACGTCTTCAAGGACAATGAGAAAATCAAAAGGCAATAAATCTGAAAAAGCCAAATGACCATTACAGTGTCGAGTGGATATACCTTATGCCGCCCATAGGTAAGTCAAGGGAAGAAATGTTCCCTGATGACCAGGGCAGCGTACTCATGTGTGGCGAGGAGACATGACTGGTGAATGTTAGCATCCACCACGTTACCACACTCATTTTATGAACATTGAGTTAGTTTTCTAATGGTTCCGATAATCATTAAGGTTAAGTTGTCTTTCTATGTGAAAACATGATTCCGTCAAGCAGAGCTATAGCATGGAAAACAAGTTCGATTTTTCCGGCCGGAATTTACCACAACCGTTTCCTTCTGGACCGTTAAAAAAAAGACTCTCACCTTTCGGTAAATGCAAGTTTGCTAACTTACAAGATGAAGTTGTTTCCCACAATATTGGCCTATGTGTGATAAAACTTGCAATTTTTTCCTGCTAGTTTTTTATAAATATCAAGAAGATGCAGCGTACCTCAGTTGCGTCAAGAATTCTGACGCTCGATACACGCAGAACTGACTTTATCGGTTCGCGATTTACGTATGCACAAAACGCATTATACATTTCGACGATCAGTCACTAGAATGCTTTCTCGGGAAGCAGAAGTGTTCAGAAGAACACAAACATTTACCGCGCAAGACATGAATTATTACATGAGATCAATCCACAGACATGGTCGAACAAGGAACAGACAGTCGTGGAAAAGACTCTCATCGAAGAGACAAATTGTCCATCGCTGCATATTGACAATTTGAGGCAATGTTTCCAAAAACTAAAATGTTCTTGTTGCAATCCCTAAATCGTAGGTATTATAAGTATATTTTGATAACTGAGGCAATGTAATTTTCATTTCCTTAGATCTAAAGATAGTTGAATGCTGGAACAAAATCCACGGATACAATAATTTATTTCGGCAACCCGTAAATCACTTTCATTCAGGCTCTAATATGAATGAACTATTTACGACATTGTACGTAAACTGAGGCCACGCACATAGTTCACNCACTTTCATTCAGGCTCTAATATGAATGAACTATTTACGACATTGTACGTAAACTGAGGCCACGCACATAGTTCACAACCGCAGACAGTTACAACTGATCGATCACACTGAGAAAAATAAATAGTTCCTGGTACCATATACGTATATTTGCTTGGAGTGTATGCGTTTAAGTTGAACAATATTTAGTTATTGCAACCAAACTGCTCTTGACTAAAAAAACTACCATGAATTCCTTTTGAACTAAGTAGTATTGTTAAAAATATATTGTATGTTTTTTTTCTCGATAATATCAGAATATGTTTATTACACACAACCATTTCACGATGGTTGTCTAGGTTTCAAATTATCACGGTAAATTCATATCATCAGCTTGTTTACAACTGAGAAAATATTTTGCTGCCTTGAGCAATCTGTAGCAACAAATACAAATGGTACATTGTCAGTTTCCATTTGGTTGGCTGCAACATTTGGGAGGTTTTGTTCGAAAATTTGGATACCGGCAGTGCTTTTCAGTATGGCTGGTACAACGTAATATAAGTATACTGTAAACAGTCTCATTAATATCATTTCACGCGGAAACGAAAAGAGCGTGTATATATACACATGTGTGTAGGGTATTAATACTAGAAACAATATGTATTACACTGTTCTCGCTAGACTGAATGTGTTATTAGCAAGTCAATGAGTAAGGAGTCAGCCAGCGCTCCGGGTTCAAGTCTCGGTAGAGTTGTAAATTTTTCTTGCGTTTTACTATACTGCATATTATGACTCAACATAACGCCAGTATAGCGAAAATTGTTATTATTTTTACATAATTGCTTATGGAAAGTTTTTTCTAACGACATTTATTTACTTCAGTTTCAGATGTAGCGAGGTGTTGTGCCATTATAAAATAGTACGTGAGTGTTGTCCAAGTTATTACATAATAAACTTTCATAGACAATGACAAATATGTCGTAAACAAATATACAAAAGCATGCCTGACACACTTGATAAATAAACAACAGTTATGGATAACAAGTGAATAAATACTTCTCGCAGAACATCAATATATCAAGTGTCTCAGAATGAAGTTTTTAAGGTGAAGGTGAAAAGAGAAAATGCTCAAAATCTGGGAATTTTTCCTTAAAACATTGCAAGTGAAATCAAAACGACAATATATAGAGTCAAACTTTTATACTAGCTACAAGCATATATCAGAATCTTCTCAACAAGTTCCGTGTGTACAACTGGTAGGTCAGTGGATAGGGTATCAACCTACTAAGCAAACGCTCCGGGCACGAATTTTGATTGAGTCTTCGATGAGTTTTAATCTTTACTAATTGCCGGGTTATGAACCAATATAAAACTAGGATAGCGAAAATTGTGACTCCTATAGTTACTCTAACAACAATATGCAATTTCGCTTTAAATACACAATTGTGTTTCACTGAAACATGCGCTGTTTAGTTCATGCGAACAACTATCGAGAAACATTTTATTTTGTTCCATCAACAGTATATTTGTTTCGCCGTATACACTTACGAGTTGATTAACCCAAACAAATCGTGGTTCCCTCTATTATTTATTTTTCTCAGTGTGAATCTCATGAAAATCTGCGTGTATTACTCACGGCCCATGGACTTCGTAAGTTTATTCTATAAACCAGCGTATTCGAGTGTTCATATCTTGGCCGTTTATAAATAAATGCTACCAACATTTTTTGGTATATTTTTTATGAGTACAAAATTAAATATTAGGCGAAGGAAAACAATTCCAGCCACGGGCACAGGTCTGTGGTTGATCAACATCATTCTACGTACTGTACTATATACTGTCGGTATTCACGCCATCAGGTTATTCACATTGAAAGTCTGTTCAAATTATCTGCATAGTCTGAGACTGACGAAATAGAACAGTGAACGCTAAATCTGTGACGACATACAACCACTCTCACTTTTTCATGTTTCGTGCAGAATTTCAAATAGGTATGATGCACGATTAGGCTTCCATTCGGGTTCGTGATTTCATAAGCCCTGGCCACTATCCCGGCAAGAACTATTGATAAAAGCATCTTGAAAACGCAAGTTACGGGAAAGTCACCTTTACAGGAACAGTTTTCGAAATTACAAATTTTCCGTACTCAAAAATACATTTACACATACATAAGTTACACGTAAGGTTAGTGTTTAAAGTACATACGCAACAGGAAATGACATCATTAAAAAAAAATAATTCATACATTCTGCAGGAAAACATAATTTTCCACGCCCAGTTATTAGTTAAACTATGGGAAGTGGTTACTTCAACTGGACTTAGTCTAAAAACTATTTCATTTAAATCATGATGTATTCAACGTGTTGAAAATTTGTCGAAATATAATAAGTCATATGTTATAGTCACACTTGTTTGAAAAATCTTATTTCACTCCCTTATTAACACCAACAGCACAGCATGTTGCTGATGTAGGCCTACCCATAACTTCCTAGATTGAATCACGTCTTCAATGCTTCCTCACGAAAACGGCTAAAATCACGTGTTCAACGTTTTCCTTCTTTCTTTCATATAAGTGTACAGAAACGCAGTATTTAATGGATGTTCACTTTTCTGGTCCCTTGTTTTTCACTGATGCGGCTATTTTGTATATGTTCCCTGTTAATTCAGTTACAGTTGTGGCACTTCCTCGTTTCATATTTGCGCATATATGAACTTAGTGTCTTATAATTACCCACTATTCTTTATTTTTTCCAAATTGAAATTCTATATTTTAATAGAGAGTTTCCTAACTGTACCAGTTCAACTTATGCAACAAGACGTGGCTCCAATTAGTAAACACTCAAGTTTACTGTTTTGTTTACTGAACACAATTTGTGAGTACCAATATTATATAATATACTTTGGAAGTAAATACAAATAAATGTACGTTGCATATTGAGGCACACACATAAAAGCGAAATCTTGCCCAACAGAAGTTTCCTCTTACAAGTATTTTCAAAATATAGTATTAAAATATGTAGAAAACNATAACTTCCTAGATTGAATCACGTCTTCAATGCTTCCTCACGAAAACGGCTAAAATCACGTGTTCAACGTTTTCCGTCTTTCTTTCATATAAGTGTACACAAACGCAGTATTTAATGGATGTTCACTTTCCTGGTCCCTTGTTTTTCACTGATGCGGCTATTTTGTATATGTTCCCTGTTAATTCAGTTACAGTTGTGGCACTTCCTTGTTTCATATTTGCGCATATATGAACTTAGTGTCTTATANTGTTTCATATTTGCGCATATATGAACTTAGTGTCTTATAATTACCCACTATTCTTTATTTTTTCCAAATTGAAATTCTATATTTTAATAGCGAGTTTCCTAACTGTACCAGTTCAACTTATGCAACAAGATGTGGCTCCAATTAGTAAACACTCAAGTTTACTGTTTTGTTTACTGAACACAATCTGTGAGTACCAATATTATATAATATACTTTGGAAGTAAATACAAATAAATGTACGTTGCATATTGAGGCACACACACAAAAGCGAAATCTTGCCCAACAGAAGTTTCCTCTTACAAGTATTTTCAAAATATAGTATTAAAATATGTAGAAAACNAAAAGCGAAATCTTGCCCAACAGAAGTTTCCTCTTACAAGTATTTTCAAAATATAGTATTAAAATATGTAGAAAACATTGTTGTAATGATGCGCTGAAATACTCTTCCATTTTAACTTTCACAAAGGCGCATAGTAATCTCGTGAGTAAGTAGTTCATGCGTTTGTAAGCAGTTGTCCTTCTTTGCTCAGAATTATCAGACAGAATTGTGGACCAAATGAGGATCTGGTCAAATAGAAGAGATTTTACCGCAGATGTAGCGGTGTCTATGGAAAATATCCTAAAGAAAGCGCGAAAAAGATATTATAAAGCGAATTCCTTAGCCACCGATTGCAAATGGTAGTGATAATCTATACCTTCTACTTCCTTCATTGCTCTAGATACGTACCTAATCATAATTTAGTTTTATCTTAATTTTAACTACAAAATAAAAATAAATGAGTATTTATATAAAGCCCTCATAAAAATATGTTGAATAAACCTAGTTAGTTTTATGTACAGATCACGTGAAGTAAAATATGCTCTGACAGAGATCAATGCCGTGTTAGTGGGCTGGCAAAGGACTTCAGAGTTCGATATTAAAACTCATGATAAATTCTACGAGTATTGCATACTGGCTGGGTGAAAACGGTTTAATGTTATTAAGTTATCGGAGGTACTGGAAATGAGTACTCTGTAGTTCATAAATAAAAAATAAACTTAACGTTCGTTAAAAATAATAACAGGAAAAGAATATTAAAATCCTTAAAATGATACTCATATTGAAAATATTTCTTTGTAAATTATGGGATTTGCCACAGGAAGAAAAAAATAAAGGGAACAAACTGGCACAAAAACAATGTGATTGTAAATTATTTGACATAAATTTTAAATTAAAAAAGATTTGTTATTATAAGAAAGTTTGGATTGAGAGAAGGGAGAATTAACAGCCTGAAGGGGGAGGGTGTGCCCATAAGTGGGTTGGTAGTGAGCTCCTCCCCAGTGGAAGGTAAAGTTATGGCGCATTTCCAGGTAAGTTGTAATTGTAATAGTTATTCTTTAGTGGGAAGCAGTTTCGCCGTCTGTTATTAGTGCGTTTATTTGCGAGTCTGTAGAGAACAGCGCGCAGCATGCAATNAGTGGGAAGCAGTTTCGCCGTCTGTTATTAGTGCGTTTATTTGCGAGTCTGTAGAGAACAGCGCGCAGCATGCAATACAACATAAACTCTCATAATAACCCCCGATTTCTCATCAGGATTTGACTACTCGCCTCTCACCACGGCGAACCGGATTCAATCCCCGATGGGGTCACCCGAAACTTGGCGGACGTTGCCTTTGGCCAGCGGTTTTTTTTTCGGGCTACTGCCAAGTTTCCCCCAACGTTGCATTCCGGCTCGGCTCCATCTTCACTTCATTTCAANGGTTTTTTTTTCGGGCTACTGCCAAGTTTCCCCCAACGTTGCATTCCGGCTCGGCTCCATCTTCACTTCATTTCAACCCTACCGGCGTTCAAGACCTCTCTGTTAAGCGCATATCAAAGCCCACAATTCTCAACTGGATATCATAAGGATTTTACGACGTTTATAAAGATGAGTTGAGTTGAGAAATTTGGGTGGCTCTTAACAACGAGGTCTTGAGAGCCGATGAGGGTGATATGAAGTGAGAATGGAGTACCGCCGGAATGCAAGGGTGTGGGAAACGGGAGATCCTCGAGAAAACCCGCCGTCCAGCGGCATCGTCTGGCACGATTCCCACTTGCGAAAATCTGAGAGTGACCCGACCGTGGATCGAACACGGTTCGCCTAGGTGGGAGACGAGCACTCTGGCCGCTCAGCAACCGTGGCCCCGATGTTTATAAAGCTTGCTATGAAGTATGCCGATCGTTTTTAATATAACCTGCACAACAAACCAGTGAGTTATTTACTACGGACACAATAACGCATATATAATTAAAATAAAATTACCAATAAGAGCATGTATCTCGAAGGACACAGTGATTGTACGTTAGTTAAATTGATAATGAGTGTATTTCTGTTCGGGTTCGCTCCTCGATGGCATATTAAAAATTAANTGATTGTACGTTAGTTAAATTGATAATGAGTGTATTTCTGTTCGGGTTCGCTCCTCGATGGCATATTAAAAATTAATCAAGCTGATTCTCTGATGTGAGTAGTGAGTAGTATTGTCAGAAATGTTATGTGAAGAGAGAGTGCAAGATAGGTAAAAAAGAAGCAAAGAAGGATGGACTGTGTGCGGTGGATTAAGTTTATGATTAAAAAAAGAGTAGAAGTTAATTTCAGTTGCTCAAGGGGATAGAAAATAAACTACAGAAGTTAAACAGGAGGAAAGACGATGCACACATCATAAATGCCACAGTAAACGATTAACTACGTACTGGGAAGATAAGGGTGACTAAGGACAGACGGTTTTTCTGGAAATTTCTGAAACCCAATGTCTAGAACAGGAAAATTCCTCTATTCGCGAGCGAAAGAGAACAAAAAACTGGGAGGGGAGTAAAGGTATGAAAAGGGTAATTGTCATGCAGGGATGGCACAAACTTGCAACTACTCTGCTCCAAAATAATTTTTATGTTTACTGTTTCCTACCTTTCTTAACTAGACTCAAAAATTCTGTGTAAAATATTCCTGAAGGGTAGCATTTATCCCTTCAAAACTTTCGCCAAAGCTTATTTTGCTCAGTCTTAACTGTTTGGAAAAAATTCACCGGCCGTGGTGAGTAGTTGTAATATATTGTATTTAAAAGTAACGACAATTACTAATGATGTGCAATTTTTAATCGACTGGCAAATAGCGACATTGCTTAAATTTAGCAGTTAGTTAGCTTTTACAAAGTGCATAATTTTTAACGCGGATTAAGCATACACTATTCTTTAAATCCCTTCTTGTAAAAGTAATAGTTGGAAANAAAGTGCATAATTTTTAACGCGGATTAAGCATACACTATTCTTTAAATCCCTTCTTGTAAAAGTAATAGTTGGAAATATTATGCTGTAAGAAACTTCTGCAAATATTTCACAAAAAACAAAGTATATGACATGTTCGAATAAAATATGACAACACTGTTAATGAATCACAAGGAAAAAGTTATTAGGATATGGAACATTCAACAACGTGTAGCATGCAAGACGAAATAAACTGTAATAATTTCTTATTCCTTCGTTTCTAAATTCGCTGTAAGGATTTAACAACATTTAAGAGTAATTTAAGTATACCGATCACTGTCAATATAAACACTAAAACCAGAAAAATTATTATTACAAAATATAGTGGAAGAACTACTTTAACATAATCACGTATAAAATATTAGTCAAAGATGTGCGGTTTTGATGTTTAGCCACTATAATATATGTTATAAAATTATCGGATAACACAGAAAGAATAATTTGTATAATTTCAAAGGATTACAATTGCTACAAGGGTTCTACTGGTTTAATTTCCATTTCATGCAGGAATGCCATTTCCTGTAAGTTAAAAGGAGAGTGGTATTCAATGCAGAAGTACACTCAACTGTGCAACATACAGAACTAGTTGAAAAGTAATTACACATACTGCCAAAATTCCCAGAAAATTACGATTTTTGTTTCAAATGAAAGAAGAACGCGTACATTTTATAACACTAAAAAATATTAAGCAAGAACATACTTATTGAAATGTTTAAGAAAATCGATTAACAAGAATATTATTAAATCATAATTTAAGTGTATTTATGTACATTCCGGATGTTTCAGAAAGCACATTTTGCGAGTAAACCTTCGCCAGGTAGGGCAACAATAATAATCACCATATTTGTAAGAAAAAAAAATTAGTACTAATGTTAATAATTTTTTTTAACAATTTATTTCTGTATATTTATTTTAGTTATAAAAATTATAACTTTCATGGCTAAAATTTATGTGTATAGAATCAACTATTATAAATAGTTCTAAACATTATTACCAATCTTTCATTACATACAACCACCGTAATTATTATAATAATGTTGCTTGATAAAGTCATTTTTGTAAAAGGTTTTCTCTGACACATACAGTATAGAAATAAGCTTAAATTTGATTAAAAATTGACTCGTATTAATATGATTTATAAATCTATTCGAATAAGTAAATTCAAGCATAATATTTTACAGCGTTACAAAATATGTACATTCTTCTTTAATGTCCAACAATTTTGGTAGTGCGTGAACTCCTTTCTAATGACTTCTGCATGTTGTACAACCGGGTGCATTGCAAGGCTCTCCTGCTACCATAATGGTCAACTGTGCGGCAATGAAAGCTGTGTGTGAAATCGGGAGGAAACGTGTCGGAGTGCGCTGTGATGTTGGAATTACGGTTTGCGCGAGGTGCGACAGCACGCAACAGCCTTATCTTACCTGCAGTGCTTAGCGGAATGACAGCTCAGTAGTTAAAAGCTGGGCGTTCCGGCGCACGAGCACACTATTTCCAGTCGGTAGGTGGCGATGCGGGCGGTGTGATAGCCAGGCGCAAGACGTACCAAGCACGCAAACACTCCTATCCCCTACCCCCCTCCCCCCTCTCCCGGTCCTTCATCACCCTGCGCTTCACCCCTCTGAAGATTATTTTCATCGCCTCGTCAAACAATTCCTCCCTCCTCACCTCTACTCGGCCTCCCCTACCTTGAACTGCTCACACTCCCCCTACCGCACCGCCTCCTAACCCACGTGATCCTGCTCGGTGGCGCCATGGGGGAGCGGAACGATAAGCGCCTCTGCTCGTGTTATGCATACCGCAAGGGGAAGTTATTTCCTATAGGTTGTTCACGGTAAACTGAGCACTTTTAAAGCCCTGCTTAGCATATACTTTCCTGATTACAGTGTACCCTCATGTAAATTTAACACAGCTAAGGGCCTGATCACTTTATTAATGCACCATCCAAGTGGAATCACGAAGATTTTAGACATGTAAATGCGTTATTTACATANGGCCTGATCACTTTATT
Organism: Clitarchus hookeri; assembly: GCA_002778355.1. Taxonomy (NCBI): domain Eukaryota; kingdom Metazoa; phylum Arthropoda; class Insecta; order Phasmatodea; family Phasmatidae; genus Clitarchus; species Clitarchus hookeri. Next base: position 218,581 of record NQII01000639.1, read on the forward strand.
AATGCACCATCCAAGTGGAATCACGAAGATTTTAGACATGTAAATGCGTTATTTACATACAAAAAATACTAACCTCGCTGAGCATAAACATTATGCTCACAATCGATTCTTAGGTTTATTTCGAAAGTGTTTAATTTACTGTGGACAGCCTATAGCTGCTAGTTAGTGGGTTGGCTCTCGACCTCACACCCCTACATCTTCGCCCCCTCCACCCTTCTGAACATATGCTGATAGGTCAACCCACCAAACACTTTCTGACAAAAAAAACTATTACAAGGGTTGAATATGGCACTTTTCCAACAAGGAGAGCCCTTAGGCCCATCGCACATGCTCCAGTTTTCTCCCACCCGATATCTAACGGTAAAACTGGACATTCAGTAACATGTTGTGCTTAATGCACCTTTGCACATGGTCCAATACTAATATCGGATGAGAAATAACGGTTCGGACGCCGGATAGCTTCTGGTGGTAATCTTGAACTCTTCCGATCGCCGGATGGGCGCTAGTTTGCAGTGTTGCGTTGTTATAAACTTGCATTTGCACACTGCCAGGTTGAAAGCTGTCTGCTACAGACATGTGAATAGTAAGCTCATCCACTGAACACACGAGTCTGCAAATCAACTGGATATCCCCTGTCTGACTGGAATCTGAGTAAAACTGGAGAATTGCATATCTCATTTTTCTCTGATGATAATGTTACCTTCCGATACCGGTCGGGCGAAAACCGGAACGTGTGCAACACGCCCTTGTGACACTGTTAAATTTTCGCCTTCAAATACATTTGACAATAACATTTGAAAACGAAATACGATCATCAAAATTTCCCGTTCAACAAATTGGATCAAATAATTTAGAATATATTTTAAATATGTCACACTGTCAAATTTTTTGTGTGTTAATCTAGTCTGAATTTTCACTTAAAAATTATTGTGTTTCCATGCAGTCCACTATAGGAGAAAATGTAACGAATGTTGTGATCTATTTTTAACTTCTTCACTAAATAGAGATGTTATTTTTTTAGAGATGTTTCCTGCACAATGAAACTTAATGTCTCTGAGTTCTTAATATTATTCAAATTCAAATAGCATTTAAGCTCGAAGAGTTTCTATGTAAATTAATTTCCTTCATAACTTTGTTTCGTGTACAGTAATTGTTCGCCAATTTTTTAAGTTTTGTGATGTGTGAAACCACAATTTTGGTCAAGCACGATTATGATTGGTTGAGCCCATCAAACATCATATAAATTTTAGAACCCATCCTTAGGCCAGATGCACATTGGCGTAGTTGCGTAGATCGATGTAGCGCAGCATAGTGAAGGAAAACGAACACCATATGGCACAGTGCACGTAGGTGACATGTGGCAGGAAAGGCAGGGCAGGGTAAGCAACACAGCGCAGGCAGCATGGGACAGTCACACAGCACAAGTGGCACAGAAAAGTGACACAATGTAGGCGGCACAGGTCAGCGATACGATGCAGGCGGCATAGGACAGCGTCACAGTGCAGGCGGCACAGGACAGCAACACGATGCAGGTGGCACAGGACAGCGTCACAGTGCAGGTGCCACAGGACACCAACACGATGCAGGCGGCATAGGACAGCGTCACAGTGCAGGCGGCACAGGACAGCAACACGATGCAGGTGGCACAGGACAGCGTCACAGTGCAGGTGCCACAGGACACCAACACGATGCAGGCGGCATAGGACAGCGTCACAGTGCAGGCGGCACAGGACAGCAACACGATGCAGGTGGCACAGGACAGCGTCACAGTGCAGGCGCCACAGGACACCAACACGATGCAGGCGGCATAGGACAGCGTCACAGTGCAGGCGGCACAGGACAGCAACACGATGCAGGCGGCACAGGACAGCGTCACAGTGCAGGCGGCACAGGACAGCAACACGATGCAGGTGGCACAGGACAGCGTCACAGTGCAGGCGGCACAGGACAGCAACACGATGCAGGTGGCACAGGACAGCGTCACAGTGCAGGCGGCACAGGACAGCAACACGATGCAGGTGGCACAGGACAGCGTCACAGTGCAGGCGGCACAGGACAGCAACACGATGCAGGTGGCACAGGACAGCGTCACAGTGCAGGCGGCACAGGACAGCAACACGATGCAGGTGGCACAGGACAGCGTCACAGTGCAGGCGGCACAGGACAGCAACACGATGCAGGTGGCACAGGACAGCGTCACAGTGCAGGCAGCATGGGACAGCGATATAGCGAAGGCGGCACAGGACAGCGTCACAGTGCAGGTGGCACAGGACAGCAACACGATGCAGGTGGCACAGGACAGCACAGGCCTTCAGCGAAGACTGGGCCTACACATGTGCCAGTTCAGTTTTCCTGTGTCTGTTGTTCTAATATGCTGTGTTGCTATTGGAACTGTCATTGAAATAGAAATTTGACTTAAATATTGAAAAACCTGTGTATATATACTAACTTTCCAGGAGAAGAAATACATTTATTGCAAAGTAACTATACGGAAACAAATGACACATATGTGGCGTATACTCTTATGAATGAACGCAGTACAGATAAAATTGAAAAATATTGCCAGTGGGCCATATAATAGTTTGGGGAGATTCACAGGTTCATTGAAGATGATATATACAAAGAAGACTAGGTACAGATGCTCAAGATTTTCCTTCACGGTCACAGACAATTTGCAAACGCTGAAATTATTTCGTTTGTCTCTGCTTTTTAAATATGCGTTAAGAGAATGCATTGGCAAATTAGTGGAATATTTACGTGCGCAATCATTTTACATTACCAGTTAGGCAATGTATGAATAAAGTGGTTATGCCCACGGTATGGTTAATTTGATATGTGGCTATGGAAGGATACACAGTGGGGTATTCATGTAGATATTAAAGAGGGCTTTCAAAAATACTCACTGTATCGTGAACAGCCAATACGATTGATGGGTGGAAATGTACTTTTCATCTGCGAAGCTCAGATCTTCACTATCCGCTATTTCTTGCTCAAGTCTGGATATGAAGTGCCATAAAAGACGTGTTCGTTTCGCACAAGCTCAATTGGCTCCTTAGAGGACATCTTCATGGCAGGGGCGTATATAGACTTTCGGTTAGGGGAGTGGGGTCATATTCCCACCATGTGTGTGCAGATGTGGATTTTCAATTCGTGTCTTGGAAGGGGGGTACTGTTTCATCATAATATTAGGAAACAATATTAAATTAATCAATTTAAACAAATATTTAAATTATATGAAAAAAAAATTTACTCTAATTTTTAAAACATGTATAGGACAGATTTAAGTCAACGTGAGGGTTTTGGGGGGAGGAATCATGTCCCCTGTGACACCCGCCCTCTCTCCCACTCGTCTGGATCCGCACCTGTTCACGCGTCGTGACGGCTATACGCGCAGGAAACTGTGCTTGCCTGCATTCATCAGGGCGACAACGTCTACAGAAACACGTCCTGTCTCACACAGCCCTGCGCTGTCCNACTGTGCTTGCCTGCATTCATCAGGGCGACAACGTCTACAGAAACACGTCCTGTCTCACACAGCCCTGCTCTGTCTTGGTCACGCCACCTGCGTCACCGACATGCGCTCTGCCTACGTGCAAGTTGCGATTCGCATCCGTGGCGCGTAGCGAAGACACATGTCTGCGCCGAGCGAGGTGGCTCAGAGTGGTAACTCGCTGGACTCGCATTCCTCAGGGCGACAACGTCTACAGAAACACGTCCTGTCTCACACAGCCCTGCGCTGTCCTGCTCACGCCGCCTGCGTCACCGACATGCGCTCTGCCTACGTGGCGCGTAGCGAAGACACATGTCTGCGCCGAGCGAGGTGGCTCAGAGTGGTAACTCGCTGGACTCGCATTCATCAGGGCGACAACGTCTACAGAAACACGTCCTGTCTCACACAGCCCTGCGCTGTCCTGCTCACGCCGCCTGCGTCACCGACATGCGCTCTGCCTACGTGGCGCGTAGCGAAGACACATGTCTGCGCCGAGCGAGGTGGCTCAGAGTGGTAACTCGCTGGACTCGCATTCCTTCCCCATTCCACTCCCTCTTCACAGTGCAACTCGCATCGTCTCTAATGATCTCGCTGTCGACGATACGTTAAGCCCAACTACCTGCCTGCCGGCGTGCATGCCGTAGGCTCTGCATACTGTCCTGCGCGCAGTCTGGTGTTTGAAGACGGGTGTTCACCTTGTGCGCATGCGAAGTGGTGAGATTCAACTTATGTCTACTTCAACAGTGAAAAACACGCATATTGGTCCCCGGTAAAACTCTGTTTTTTTTTATCTTTCGTCCTATAATTCGGCAATTTGCATGTTGGTCCATAATCTCCGTGAGTAGCACTTTTTTTTATATAAATTTACTAAGCCAAAGTGTTTTTCTTCTTTTGCATATATCATTAAGTAGTCTTTAATGTTCCATTTCTACATGATAATTTGATTCGGAAAGTGTTTTTATCAGCCCACCCTAACTGAAAAACTTAAATGATTGTCAATCGCTTAACGTGCAACTTTTATGTTTTTGAGTCACATCAGAGGGACACTAAATTTTTAAGAATATTTACGGAAGGGAAAGTGATCCGAGGAACATAATTGTATCAGCGATCAGCATGGACTCGGCTGTGATCGCACACTTGGTCCTCACATTTGAAAAGTCTGCACTTTGCTCATATTCCGTTTAAAATTTCTGTGTTTCCTAGATAACTTCAGAGACTGCTACAATGCATGGTTACTCAATTTATAACTTGTTGCAATACAGCCATTAATATAATGTTAGAAACGTGTAATTCTGTAATTAATTTGATGCTTGAATTTGTAATGTTAGACATGGCCCCATGCTAACATATATTTAGTAATGTATAATCCTATGCTGCAATGTTTTTTTACACACCAGTATTACAGTTTTAAACGAAGAGCAGTAGCGAACATAAAATCACACACACTTTCATGAAATTCTCAGTGTTGATTATCAGTCGCTTTTAACAAATATGGGATATTTATCCACTGTGAAAATTTTTTTTCGGGTGGTCACTAAATTATTTTGTTAATATAGATCACACAAAATGTTTTGTAACTACGACATTTTTTTTTTTTTTTTTTTTTTCAGTATTTAGTGGCAACCACAAAAGAGGACTCGTGTTGTTGTCAATGAACTCGGTGTGTTGGTAGAGACGCAAATGTGCTTGTTAGCTGCAGCAAAACTGTTACGGTGTTAGTAGAAATACTGGTAAATGGGACTTACAAAAAAGTTGTTTTGCAGGTTGCGGGATTTAGTAGGTATGTATGGTATAACGACCACTGGAAACCATTTTCGCGATGGCCGGAACGGAATCCGATTTACGGTCTCCCGCAAATAAAGGTTTGGTGCGTTACTGCCTCTCCTCCGCGCTCGGTGATTACGTCTACGACTTGAGTACGTACTTAACGTGAATCTGGCAAGTGTCTCTCACGCCAAGGCCTCGGCACTTCACATCACGGAACATTTATTTCCCAGCATCATTCCTGTGTAATATGTGCTCAGTTGCAATAAAGTAAATATGCAGAACTTCCCAAACTTCTTAAGTGATTGAGTAAAGAGATTTGGGTGGCTCTGAGTATCGAGCTCTTGAGAGTCGATGAGGGTGAAGCTAGGTGTAGTATCAAGTACCGCAGGAATGCAAGGGTGGGGGAAACGGGAGATCCCCGAGAAAATCCCGCCAACCAACGGCATTGTCCGACACGATTCCCGCATGCGGGAATCCGGGGGCGACTCCGCCGGGAATGGAACCCGGTACTGCAGGGCAGTCCACAAATCCAATCTGCGCCAATTTGACAAAGGGTTGCACGTCTGTCACGTTTAATGATTCTCGTCAGTCGTCGTTTGTCCCGTTCTTTCACGATCTTTTTCCGGCCGCAGCGATGTCGAAGATGTGATGTTTTACCAATTTCCCGATATTCACGGTACACTCTTGAAATGGTCGTACGCGAACATCCAAATGTTATCGCTACCTCGGAGATGCTATGTCCCATCTCTCGTGCACCGACTATAACACCACGTTCAAACTCACTTAAATCTTGATAACCTGCCATTGTAGCAGCAGTAACCGATCTAATTGCCGAACGCATCTCGTTACTCTGATTGGTTCCATACCTCTGTTAATTGCATACGCACGCCTATACCAGTTTTTTTTTTTTTTTTTGTTCTTCAGTGTATAAGGAAAGACTTCACAAGTGCGAAAAAAATTAGAGCATATTACAGTTAGTGCATTACGGAGACCATGCAATTTTAGAGTTATGTTAATCCCTTTCAAATGTTGAATATTAATTCTTTGTACAATTTTTTTGTTAAATAAATTTTTGCTCCAACTCTACCTTTTTTTTTTCCGTATAAAAATCAACTGTAAATTTTTTTATTAATTCCGGCGAAACCAAAGATACATTGTGAAGCTGTGAAACTTATTAATAAGGGGAGGGGGGACGATCACTCTACACTTGCTTATACGTCAAGCACACACACACACACACAGAGTTTGAATTATCACAATTGCAGGCGAGACTAACAGACGCATTAAAAAACTATTAAGACAAAAGCATACTTAAAGAAATGTTAACGACTCCCATTACAGAAGTAAACGAGAGGCAAGTGCAGTCGTATTCTGAGCTCACGCACACGGCCAGCCGCGAAGCACCAGGTGTTGAATTGGACTTTGCCCGAGCGCACTGACCTTGATGAAGGATTGAGGGCGTTGGCGGGGAGTTAACTTGTGGCTTCAGCAGCTTGTTTTATTTCTCACACAATCCAAATTTAATTCATAGGATAATATACACAGATATCTGCACGCACAAGTCAACACCAGGGAAGACCCACGTTCAAGGGGACCCGGGTTCGATACTTGACTCGTTCGGCCCAAATTTATATTTTAAAAAACACTCCAGGTGAATACCGGGATGGTTTATTGGCCGAGTCCTTGCTTGTTCCTGCTTGCCCTAGCAACTCGCTTCGTCTCAAATAGTATAAAATTTAATTTTATTATTATTTTAGCTTGCACAGTACCTAGAAAATGTAAACTCGCGCTACTATTTTACGAGAATCTAATACAGTCATTCATAAAAAATATTTATATGTGTTCATTATAAGAGGAGGGCGGTTGCGCCATTTCCTCAACACATCGAATCCCCTGCATCGGGCTTTCAAAATCACGAGCCAGCCACGTTTTAAAGACGAAAAAACATTAAAAAATTGCTACATGCATTGCAGACAAATGTGTACGTATTAGCTTTAATAAAAATCACTATATTGAGCAAAAAGATTAATTTGGTATCAGCCATTTCTTGCATATTTCAGGCATACCGAGATACCATTTTGCATTTTACAGGTATTTAAAGCTACCATTTCCCACACGATACGTTGTTGGCCAGTCTGATGACTCTAGGAATATATGTATGTATACCACATCCGGGCATTCTTATTCTCTTCTTAGCCCAACGAACGACTCTTTTCATCCGCTGATGCATTTACTTAGAAATATTTCCATGCCCACGTACACAGTGGTCAATTGACATTAAACCGTTTGGGAGGAAAATAATTAACAGAATATTCGACCGGCTCACATCTGCAAATACGAGTGTAAACCTCATTTCATTAATAAAATATTTAACCTTTGTTGCGACGGGAAAACCTAAAACATTTTGAACCGTATGTATTTATATATATACTAATTTATATATATATACACACGTATTAAAAGAAGTTAAGGTACGAGAAAACAGGCCACACATTATAGAAATAGGGGGAAAGAAAATTGTCCAGTAACGAACTTAAGATAATACACTACATGCCCCAAAACAGAACTACATATTTATATTTCCGAATCGAAGCTATATTCCAAGGTGAAAAAAAAACTCGTTTTTAAAGTTGTATTAATCTTGAACCTTAAGAGGAAACGTCTATGTTCACACACCAAAACGTGACCATTGAAAAAAAAAAAAAGTCCAGTCCCCTAATATAATATTTTTAAAATTACAGAGTATGCGTCATAATATCAGAGCTAAATACCGATTCTAAAATAGTCCCCAGTATTTTAAAAACCTGCATAGATACATACGCATGTTGGCAATGTTTCAGCATGCCGGTGTATCACATACATATATATGAACGATACATTTTCGAAAGTTCAGAAGCGAGATCTAAATCCCCCATTATCGGTGTTCATTTTTGAGACAAACTTTGTGCACCTCCACACTGCCCAGGAGTTCTGATGCTTTGCTGGCATACTTGCGCTATATTTGCCCCTCGTGATGCCATGAAGATACAAAATCTCGTATAACACAAGTACATAAGGAATAGATTAACACAACAAAAATAAAAAATACTTATTTTTACGCACATGAGGTTTATTACCCATGCAAAAATTAAAAATATTATCAGGCTACAGCAGAAATTACTCAGGTCAGAAGGCCTGCTTCAATCTGCGAAATTATGAAGGTTTGGACACATCAGTTCAGACTCCCCATCGAAAACGGCACCCCAGGCCCATTTTGCAACGATGACCTCTTCCACGGTGTCACATAAGAGAAGGACTGCAGTGGCTAGAGCTCTCGTTTCCCATCACGAGTACGCGTACAGCATCCTTTCTTTTGTACACATATTTTCGCACAGGAGGTCCACCTCAACACCAGCCCGTTCTTCACTCGGCCTCTTCCCCCCAACACGACGAGAAAAGTTCCNCTCGCTCCCAGATTTCTGCTATTTCATTCCTCAAAAACATTCCTTCCTCAGTTCGTTTGCTTGTCAAACAAAACTTAGCCGACTTAAACAGCCCAAGAAAGACATATTACTTCAGATTGAACTATATTCCGCGTTACGCACTTTCTCGTTCAATTGTTCTTTAAACCAGACCCTTGCATTCGATTTTATACACCACTTAAATAATAAGTATTTCAGAAAAGCGGTAGGGTAAGGATCAATAAATTAAAAATGCACACCAAGAGAAAACAATTGTATTATCCTATTTATTCCATGCATTCAATCTTTGCATTTATCTGAAGTTTGCAGATGATAGATATTATACAATGGTTTCATTCGATAGGACCACTTTCCTTAAATTCACCGATGATTAAAGATATCTCCTTACTGTGCAAGGCAATCAAATGTTTCAGTCATTCAACAAGTTCAATGGGGTCTTCAGGAAATATGAAGTCGGTGTTCTTGTCATCTTCAGCAGTATTCACAACACTTTTTCAGCAAAGCCGGTGAGGAGATGTGTGAGGACTAGAAAAAATCACCACTGTTTTCATCATCAACACTGTTTTTATTATAGTATACAAGGCCCTTCCCTTTTTCGCAACTATTCAAGCCGGTACGACATCTCATATACGCTGAAGAAACTTAGGAAAAATAACTCAGATGTGACTCGCTATAACCTGTTTTATTGACGGAATATTCTTACAACACACAGCGAGCAGCGCCACTTCGATTGTGATTAGCAGGAGTATATACGTAGCCTCCCATGAACCCTGATATGTATCGACTCAGGAAATAATCGTTGATATACTACTGCCGGCGATACCAAGCACGGTGGAAAAAACATCACTTTGAACATTTATGAAAAAAAAATCTAATATGAAAACCTTACTGTTGGCTATAACAGAGATCACGATCGGGTCATGAATATAACATAGTAAATATGCATCAAATCGGTTTTGAATCATGGCGATTACGTTTAGGCACATGCTTATGTTCGTTAATAATGCCTTGCGCCCTAGTGTGAAAACGATCTCATGCTTACACAAGTAAAACTTCTCAACATCGCACCTCAGTCCTTCACCAGAGATATAAAGTAAATATTTATTCCATTAAAATTACGACAGCAATAGATGCAAGCCCTATTCCCGACGCATACATATTTACAAACAGTTCTGTGAACACTGCGAAAATCACCATCCCAGAGAACCACGAAACGTGGCGGTGGAGATCAGGCACCCTTTCTATAATGATTATTTGGCACCGACACAGGACCGGACACGCTCAATACTTCACACCATCCTCTCGACAGCAGTTGCACAGCTACCAGAGCGCAAGCCTCCCATCAAGGCGAGCTAGGTTCGATTTCCGGCGGGGGTTGCACCTGTATTTTTGCGCATGTGGGGAACGTGATTGGTGCCATTGTCAACAGTATCACCCGTGATGGACCTGGTGATGCCCGGCATATTTTTTCGGTACACTTGACCTTTTTCGCCAACCTAAACTTCCTCGCCTATTTCAGCTGCTGAGCTCTCTCTCTATCTTTCTCTCTTTCTCTTTCTTTCTCTCTCTCCACTCAAAACACACGGCGTCCCATGAGAAAAATGTACTGCTTAAAAAAAATCGCTTAATACCAATGTTAATCAATGCAGATCAATGACGAAAAGTAACAGACGTGTGAAAAAAATTTCATTTTCACGAATCAGCTATCAGAAACGCAGTTCAACCCATCCGTTTTCCAGTGGAAAATATCGAGGTTCTAGGAATTTTTTGGCCGATAATCAGCCAACTCATCACACAGAATGTAGGAGCGGTCAATAGGAAGTTTTTTAAAAGTTTAATTAAATGATTTATTACGGATATATTATATGTATTTAAAAAACGTGGGAGCACCCTGATAAAACCCTCATACTCTGTTCGCGCAATCAAGGGCCTCGGGGAGAATATAAAACCCGCACATACCATCGCCTATGCACTAACATATATGTATATTAATGTATAATATGCTTTAGGCATATTTTTTTATATGAGCATATTATATGCATATATATACATTACTATATAATATGCATAAGTATTGACATTATTATATAATATGCACATATATTTATATTACCGTATAATATGCATATAGGCATATAAAATAAGCAAAGTCACGTGGATCCAATATGGCGGCCGGCCAACCCGAATGACAGAGCACGAACAGCTCTGACTCTCCGGTCCCAGGTCCTGATGTGCCAAAGTCCCCAAAATCCATCTACTCTAGTGTACATAGGACTGTAATACGTGAAAAGTAAGAAGCTAAATACACTGAAGAGCCAAAAAAAACTGGTATAGGAGTGCGTATGCAAATAACAGAGGTATGGAACCAATCAGAGTAACGCGATGCGGTCGGCAGCTAGATCGGTTACTGCTGCTACAATGGCAGGTTATCAAGATTTAAATGAGTTTGAACGTGGTGTTATAATCGGCGCACGAAATATGGGACATAGCATCTCTGAGGTAGCGATAACATTTGGATGTTCGCGTAGGACCATTTCACGAGTGTACCGTGAATATCGGGAATCCGGTAAAACATTACATCTTCGACATCACTTCGGCCGGAAAAGGATCGTGAAAGAACGGGACAAATGACGACTGACGAGAATCATTAAACGTGACAGACGTGCAACCCTTTCCTCAAATTGGCGCAGATTGGATTTGTGGACTGCCCTGCAGGATTCATGGTGTGAATTGCCTCCTGCATACCTTCAGACATTAGTCGAGTCCATGCCACGTCGTCTTGCGGCAATTTTGCGTGCTCGGGGGGCACTACGCGATATTAGGCAGGTGTACCAGTTTTTTTGGCTCTTCAATGTAGAATGTATTGGGTACATCCAGTAGTCAGCAGTCGTATTTTGCATTGTTTAACCAGCTACAAGAGAATAAATCAAAAAAATTTTAATAACTCCAGAATGTCGTTCATAAGTTTCGATGAATTGTAACAAACGTTGAAAGACACCTTTCAGAAACAAGACACAAACATGATACTGGCTGTGCTTCTAATGGAAATGCTTGCTATTACCCTTACGTAAGTGAATTGTAATAAGAATATATTTGTGACGCCGAGAAAAACAGCATTTTCGCCTCCTTGGCCAAACAGGACTAAGTCTCTCGATGTTCACATGCAACACCAATGCCAGCAAACTGCCGGGAACTTTCAACTACCTTCACGAAACTTACCATCCTGTTCTCTTTACTGAGAGAATTACTATCAAAATGTTTGCCAATTTTCAAGATAAGATGTTTTGTCGGGCATAAAACGTATATTAACCCTGCCAAAGGACATATGTGCACCCTATGGAAAAGAAAGAAAACTTTTTTTTTGTATTTTACATTTACTAACGTATATTTCATAATTACATGTATTGAAAATTTCATTCAACAATACAATTGTTGAATCTCCGCTCTACATTGAAAATAAATACAAATGTTTGAACAACATTCTTTTTATATGGGCATTCAAACATAGTAGTCACGATCTATACATCCATAAAATTTCCGCTCTAAAATACGAGCTTTCATCTAAAATTCTACATTACTTTCGCTAGAGTAGTGACCGGAAAATTCTCTCTTTAAGGTGTTTTTCAAAACCTCACATAACAATTTCACTCCAATGTGAGGAAAAATTAAAACGAAAATCTCTATTAAAATTTTATTTTTATAGTTCCATGACTTTTTTTCTAAATACCTGAGTGTTTTTTTAACAATACTTATCTGTTATTTGTGTGTCCATGACCGCTGACGGGAGCCGATTCCTCTCGTCCTCGGCCCCAGCCAGGGTTTATAAATCCCTTCCACAACTTGGAAAGGAAGGGTATAGATTTCTCAACAATTACAATTTAATAAATACTTCCGGTCCTGCATTTCCGGCCACGTCGCTTCATCTAGAATTGGCTCACCAACTGAGCCAATAGGAAACAGTGACGTCACATCGCCGGAGCTAGAGTTAATCTTTGTTCTGCAAACAGACGGCTTCGTCATGCTACTGTACTCGTGGTCGGTATTCTTACGTCCGTCCCCATCGGACCTCGAAGTAAACCGTCGTACTCGTACTTAGAAACCTAAATAAATGCAGTCTTCAGGGGAAATAAACAATCTTCGTACTTTTATATGCACCACAAAGCGCCTACATATAAGTTAACATTTTATTGCATTTGTACCCCTTCGAGTTGTTTTGCCTGCCATTTACAATTTTCTGTTAGTACTTTAGGTAACGTGTGGGTATGAACTGATGTGTTCTTTCTTCTCTTCTGTTATAGAAACTTGTCTGCCTTCTCTTGTGTCCATGGGTATAACAGCAGGTATCAGAAATTTATTATCGTGAACAGTACCGGCTTAAACGACTCACGCCTAGCTCTTACTGCATAATTTTTAATGCATACTTTTTTTATTGTTGACTTAGCTTAACTATTAGCGATTGGCACCGAGTCATTGCATTTCCTATGTTTAGTGTAGCAATAGTTACATTTTGTAATGTAGTCTGAAGTAGAATATTGCGACTGTTTGTTATGTCTAGTTTTCACGTGTTCGTTAGTGTTAACATTGCTGATGATACCTTCAGGATCAACGTTTTTTGCAATGTTATGTGTTCGAGGTTTTAGTGTAGAATATACACTGAAGAGCCAAAAAAAACTGGTACACCTGCCTAATATCGTGTAGGGCCCCCGCGAGCACGCAGAAGTGCCACGAGACGACGTGGCATGGACTCGACTAATGTATGAAGGTATGCAGGAGGCAATTCACACCATGAATCCTGCAGGGCAGTCCACAAATCCAATCTGCACCAATTTGAGGAAAGGGTTGCACGTCTGTCACGTTTAATGATTCTCGTCAGTCGTCGTTTGTCCCGTTCTTTCACGATCTTTTTCTGGCCGCAGCGATGTCGAAGATGTGATGTTTTACCGGATTCCCGATATTCACGGTACACTCGTGAAATGGTCCTACGCGAACATCCAAATATTATCGTTACCTCGGAGATGCTATGTCCCATCTCTCGTGCACCGACTATAACACCACGCTCAAACTCACTTAAATCTTGATAACCTGCCATTGTAGCAGCAGTAACCGATCTAGATGCCGACCGCATCGCGTTACTCTGATTGGTTCCATACCTCTGTTATTTGCATACGCACGTATATACCAGTTTTTTTGGCTCTTAAGTGTACGATGGTGTGCTGTATTACACTCCTGTAACTGTAAACACACATAGCTACCAGTTTTTCAGACAACAACCACTAATGAACATCATTATTACAAACACGGATCTTACAGAGACGACAATTGTATTGTCACTTTAAAAAAATTATTTAGAGTTGAGCCTTATACGTGATCTTCAATGTCCTTTTCGCGCAGTATGCATACTGTTTTCTGCACAATGAGATGCACACTCATACAGTGTTCACATTCGTCTAAGTACGTAAATGTTGTACATGTCTCGGGAAGTGGCACACGCACGTACACGGGGAAACGAATGTATGTAAGTCTCGCGCCCTTACAGCCCATAGGCTACTATTTTGAAAAGCGATTTATATCTAGTTCATAATTGTTATTCCTAGTATTTATTTGTTTAAAGAGTGGTATGAAGGCATTAACTTTGGAAAAAAAAAACCACTAAAAAAAGATCTTAACAATGTATACTCTTTAACCTTTAATGATTTAGAAGAGCCGGGATAAACATAACCAGTTTTCTTCGTGATTTGTTATAAACCGGGCGTGGCAATAACTTTATAGTTAATATGCAGGGCAGTGAGAACACTGCACATTTTTTAGAAGGCAAGGTAAGGCATGGATAAGTGTAAATGTTATATCGAAATTCGAAAATTAATTTTTATTTATACCATTATTGGTGTTAAAAAAAAATTACCTCTGGTTTTTTCCAGTTTTAATAATACATTATAGATAACTGCTTTTACAGCGTCAAATACGTATTCATTCCTTTCTTGACAAAATGTATATGACTGATTAATATCAATACTTTCATTACCATGCACTTTTCAGCTACAGCTCCTAATGGGTTAATAATTTCAAATCTATGCGCCTACGTTCCAGCACAGGTTCGGTATTTGTTTGGCGCTAAAACGCTTGTTCAGAATCTTATCAGCTGGCTAGCTGCTGTAACGGATGCAACCAAGTATGCCTGTCGGAATGTATCAAGTATCGATCCGAGTGGAGTATACTTATAAATATAAGTGCATTCCTAGGTTTGGACACAGCCTTAATGACACTTGAATCGACATAATTAACGTACTGATTATTTGTACGAACAATCACCTTTGTAGTAGATCACAACCCCAAACTTTAAACACCGAGTCACATTGTAGACCTTCGTACGTCTCACATATATTTCTCGACTAGTGAACAGTCATTTCCTGTCAATTTCCTTTCACATAAGAACGGAATGAAAACGCTACTATAATGTATGACATCATTCATGATTAATGTAAAATGTGTAATTGTAAGTGCTAAAAGTACTCGTGTTTTATTATGAACACTTAAACTGTAGTAAAATAATAAATTAGAATTTAAAAACAATAACCGTAATATATTTATGATAATTCATTTTTGTAGAAATAAATAAAACCAATTAATGGTCATATCCCTGCAAATTTCAGCAAATACAGAATTATACGACAGAAACGAAACACATGCCATGGTCGCCACTAGTAAACCACGAGTTGGGTCTTCACAGCTGCAACAAAAGCTGGTAACTCGCGTGTGACAGACTCGCCTTTAGCAGAACGTAAACGAACATGTGGGTGAGCCGAGGCCAGGGTGATGACCTACTTTTTCCGGCTGAGGAACTGGCAACACCGCACGGGTAGCACGGTGTTTTGACTGCTGCGTCGTCTGCTGCATGCTAACCCCCAGTCGAGAACCCCAGCGCTCCTCTGAATCATTCCAAGAACTAACATAAAAAACTGGTCCGACTTTTCCCTACCCCATGGCCGCTCTAGTGTATATCTTTACTTAACGGCTACACCACTGAAGCTCTTTAACGCCGTTTGGTGGAATGGGCAGACGGTCGCTTTTACGAAGAGTGTTTTCAGGAATATCTTCTACCGTCGGCGAGGCTTGGAAATGCCGGGGCGGAATTGAGCGGGATCAGTATTTATCCTGTTAACAAAATAGCCGGGCCCCGCGCGGAGGAAAAGTGTTTGCGCAAGGCGAAAGGGAAAGGAGGGGAAAAAGGAAAGGGAATTTTCTCGGCGCCTAGCAGTAAAAGGCAGGTGAGAAAGAATGCGAGCGCGTCGGTTAGCCCTTTGACCGCCGCCAGATGAGGGCGCACAGGGCGAGGCCACAGGGCGTCCATCTCGGCCTTAGCAAATAAGCGACGCCGGTGGGAGAAGGGGGGAGGGTGGAAGGACCGAGGAGAAAGGGGTTGGGTTGGCCACGAGGAGGGAAGGTGGCGAGGGGCCGAAACGTAGGAGAACCCGACAGGACGCGCAAGGAAGGAAGGAAGGAAGGATGGACGAACGGAAGGAAGAGGAAAGGTCCAGGAGAGTCACTCAATCAATACCGGCCGGACAGCCGCCAAAAATATGGACCACGTAGTGGCTTGTGGAGGGAGTGGGGGAAGCTAGCTGCGTGCACACGCCTCGCGACTCCAGCCTGTCCATTGGACCAACGTGAAGGGAGCAGACGAAGGATTACAGCAGGACTCGTTCTTATTGTATTCTTTCTTTGCAGAAGTCGCATTCCACAAATTCCAGCAGTCAGTGACGGGGTCGAGGTGGCTGAGCGGTTAGCCTGCTCGCCTCCCACCAAGGCGAACTAGGGCTCAATTCCCGGCCGGGTCACTCCCGGACTTTCGCATGTAGGAATCGTGCCGGACGATGCCACTGGTCGGCGAGTTTTCTCGGGGATCTCTCGTTTCTCCCGCCCTTTCATTCCGGCCCTGCTCCATACTCACCTCAATCACCCTCATCGGCTCTCGAGACCTCGCTGTTAAGAGCCACCTAAATCTCTTCACTCACTCACTCTAGTAGTTAGTGAACTCTCCCTCTGGTATGCAACAAAATCAACTTTTCTTAGTGAGATTGCTAAGGCAGTGTCTTCGTGCTACGATGTTTGCTAGTTTGAATCCCCGGAAAGCCTTGGATTTCTGGGCCATTTTTAAACTCACTTTTAGGCTAGTGTAGCTTTCATGCCGTCCCCAGATAAGCTATCTGTCACAAAAACCAGGGATGAAAAATAAGCACAGCATAATGAAATAGACGCACCCACCAAAGGGTAACGCCATGCGATTGTACAAGTCAAACACGGCAAGACTTCTCACAGATACAGTAGGCCACAAAATAGCTGGTTATCACCTCGGTGCTTATAGGCCATTCAGGGTTTCTTCCAACTTTTCTGGAGCCCTGCTGAAGTGTTAATTCTAAAATATTCCTCCGCCTCGTGCAAACAAAGCGTAACCGAGTCTAGAAAATTACACCAGAGGGACGACACACCGCATTCGTGCGCGCTCAGTGTAATAATATTTTGCAGAAGAACTATTCCTTGCTAGGCATTACCAACCCACCTAGTTCATCCATGTTTTATTCGTATTAATTACAAATAATTATTATTTACAGATAAAACATAATTAAATTTCAATTCAACCAAAAATTAGGTACTGTTATTTTAACACAAGTATAAAACGCTTGTGAGACATATTTGGGAAACAACCAGGCATGGGGTGATTTTTCAAATGTTTGATTCAAAAAGTGTGAAGAAACTGCGAGCAGACTATAGTCGCGTATCTAACCTCCTCGCCACACGACCACCGGGGATGTGACACGGTCACGGTTCTGGCATTTCCGCTTGTGGCAAACGTGGCGGACGTTGCTGACGGGCTTTCGGGAAACTCCAGTCGCCCGTTTTGAACTTATTGATTTGATTTTATTTGATTTTGATTTTCGAACTTGTTCCATCCAATCAGCTGGGACCGTGGGTAGCTGTGTACTCTAAGGCAACATGTTCAGTTCGTTCGCGTGCACCCTCCAGCGTGAACCAATTTACAAGCATCGAGTATTTGTCAATTAGTTTGGAGACCGCTGCTATACGCAGCGAGGGGGTGTAGTCAGGTATCACACACATTCTGAATTCGAATTAGTGTAAACCACTGATTAGCAGTGAAATTCAACTACTCGAATCAGTGGAAATGGCTCGACTTAAGGGTCAGTTGAAAACCACTGCTTGTTTCAGTGAAACAATTTCACTGACTGACTTGAAGCATTGCTTTCATTGAATTTAGCCAAGATAAATATACGAGAAATATATACATTTCCCATTTATCACTGTTTATATTGTGCAATTTAATGTAATTTAAAAACAGTAAAAAAGGTTTGCGGTGTTCATGATTTCAACCCACGTCGTCCTGCTTTTAAACCATTACCGTGCCAATTGAGCTACCAAGTAAACATGGCTCGTAACGGGAAAATGCATGTTTTATCCTTTTTTTATCGAAAATAAGGAGCTTTAAATGGTATGCCCTTTCTTTTCGTTTTTAGTTCAATTGATAACATTACGATTGTAAAAACAAATAGTATGAATGATTGTACTCACTTCACCACATTTAATGTAGTTCAAAACTTCAAATCGAGCGCTATGATGAAAATGTGGAAACAAAATGAAAGACGTAAAACCGGTAGGGACTACGGTGGTGTAGTGGTTAGACTACTCGCCTCCCACCTTGGCAAACTGGGTTCGATTTCCAGCGGGGTCGCTTCTGGATTTCCGTATGTGGGAATCGTGCTGGATGATGCCGCTGGTCGGCGGGTTTCCTCGGGGTTCTTCCGTTTCCCCCTCCCTTCCATTCCGGCGTTGCTCCATACTCACTTCGCTTCGCCTTCATATGCTATCTTGACCTCGCTGTTTCTCTTCACTCTTCACTCACGTAAAAACGGAATAAATGACTGAATGTTCATGTTGCTTCGTAAAATGGTAACACGAAAGACTAAACTCACATTTATGCGTTGTTATTTCACATGATACTCATTGTTTATCTGTAATTTTATTCTCGTTGTTTAAATGATCCATCAGCCAAAAAAACAAATCACTAAAAAACAGCGAATGAAATGGTTGATGTGTCAGTGGAAAATATCTCAGAATCAATAAGTAGACGAAAACTGGCATTTTTTTCACTAACTAACTTGCCCAGCCACGCGTTGCTGTGGCATAAAAGATTTTGATTCTATTCATTTCTGTGAAATTAATTGAAAGAAGTGTGTATATATATAAGTATATGTATATATGTAAAAAAAAACATTGAGAACAACAAACTGAAATGTTCAAACAGACAGCTGTCAACAAAGGCGCTTCCTGACGCGAAATCATGGTAAAAATGAGCTTTTTTGCAGATTTTGGTACCTTTGCAGGTAATACATATAAAAAAGAAAGGTGTACAAACATTCATGGGAACGAAAGGAAGGTTTATAAAAAACAGAATGAAAAATGAAAATTGGTTGATTTCTTCGGGAGTTATACGCGTCCGAACAAACGGACACAAAACACACACACACACACACACACACATATATATATATATATATATATATATATATATATATAGATTCTTGAGTTAAATTTGCCTAATTGACTGTTGAATAAGTCAAGTACTGTCATTTAATTAAACAGTGGAATTCTCACTGATTCAGCTTTAGAGCGCAGTATCTGCATGCGGGGGTGCCCGGTTATCCTGATATAGATTTCTCTTGGTTTTCCGAAATCACTCCATGCGAAGGCTGGGATGATTCCTCAAATTCATGGCCAGTTCTTCCCCCGTTTCTGTTTCATGGCCAATTTTTCTTCAATCCTCTATTCATGGTCAATACATCCCCCATTCCTGGCTCATGGTCGATTCTTTTCCAGTTCCTGTTTCGTGGCCGACTCTTTCCCCGTTCCTCATTCTCCGTGCCACTGGCTTGTTTCTAATGATGCCTTGTCAACACAACTTTAAGGAGTACTTTGCACAAGCACTGCGATGCGGGAGGTCACGTTGTCTTCATCTGCTCTTGGAAAACGTGTGGCGCAAAACTCAACCTCAAACTTGATCTTCGGTAAGTGCTTCTTCGTAAAGCTAAGATTTCTTTATGCCTCAAGCTGTGTCGTTAAACGCCAAATCATGCTGCACGTGCGTGTAAGTTGGGACGGGTATTGGTTTGACGTAGACGCTCCTCTGAACAAACAGTCGGAGGATGAAACGTAAGCCCGTTTACGAGCACAAGTGAAGGAGGAAAGGTATCAACAGGACAGTTCGAGCAAATACAGCGACTGGCATGCACTGAAGCGTGCGTCGAAATAGCAGATCCAAAGGGAATGTTCGATTGCAGCCGGTGGTTTTGAGGTCGAAGTTTATACAAACACTACACTACACTTTACGTTATTAGGAGTAAGGCAGCATTTTATATGTTTTTACGGAGAATTGTTCATTTTTCTTATAGCATTATTCGAATACCTTCATTATCGATGTTTTTAAAAACATAATGTTTTGATTTACGTGAGAAGTAACTGGACTAACTGAAGTGTGGGGAGATTACCTGAAAACAGCACAGAAGGTATATATGGGTGGTCCATTTCCAAAGTGTTCCTTGTCCGTGTACAGTGAATGTCGAGAAACAACGAAACATGTACATAGAGTGTATTTCTTAATTGTGGCAGAATGAACTTTGGTACAGATGTTGTTGATCACGAACATTATCTGTAGAAATGAGAGCCTTCTAAAGACAAGCATTTCCTTTAAAATTAAATAAATTGTATTTAATGTTTGTGAAGGACTATTTCAGAAATTGAATGGATTTTAAACCTCCGTTGAAACGGACTTCACGCTGTTTTGGGCCTGTACAACATTTGTCATTCCATAGCAAAGGCTAGGAAGAAACCAACCGGACCTGTACAACATTTGTCATTCCATAGCAAAGGCTAGGAAGAAACCAACCGGACCTGTACAACATTTGTCATTCCATAGCGAAGGCTAGGAAGAAACCAACCGGACCTGTACAACATTTGTCATTCCATAGCGAAGGCTAGGAAGAAACCAACCGGACCTGTACAACATTTGTCATTCCATAGCGAAGGCTAGGAAGAAACCAACCGGACCTGTACAACATTTGTCATTCCATAGCGAAGGTTAGGAAGAAACCAACCGGACCTGTACAACATTTGTCATTCCATAGCGAAGGCTAGGAAGAAACCAACCGGACCTGTACAACATTTGTCATTCCATAGCGAAGGTTAGGAAGAAACCAACCGGACCTGTACAACATTTGTCATTCCATAGCGAAGGCTAGGAAGAAACCAACCGGACCTGTACAACATTTGTCATTCCATAGCGAAGGTTAGGAAGAAACCAACCGGACCTGTACAACATTTGTCATTCCATAGCGAAGGCTAGGAAGAAACCAACCGGACCTGTACAACATTTGTCATTCCATAGCGAAGGCTAGGAAGAAACCAACCGGACCTGTACAACATTTGTCATTCCATAGCGAAGGCTAGGAAGAAACCAACCGGACCTGTACAACATTTGTCATTCCATAGCGAAGGCTAGGAAGAAACCAACCGGACCTGTACAACATTTGTCATTCCATAGCGAAGGCTAGGAAGAAACCAACCGGACCTGTACAACATTTGTCATTCCATAGCGAAGGCTAGGAAGAAACCAACCGGACCTGTACAACATTTGTCATTCCATAGCGAAGGCTAGGAAGAAACCAACCGGACCTGTACAACATTTGTCATTCCATAGCGAAGGCTAGGAAGAAACCAACCGGACCTGTACAACATTTGTCATTCCATAGCAAAGGCTAGGAAGAAACCAACCGGACCTGTACAACATTTGTCATTCCATAGCAAAGGCTAGGAAGAAACCAACCGGACCTGTACAACATTTGTCATTCCATAGCAAAGGCTAGGAAGAAACCAACCGGACCTGTACAACATTTGTCATTCCATAGCAAAGGCTAGAAAGAAACCAACCGGACCTGTACAACATTTGTCATTCCATAGCAAAGGCTAGGAAGAAACCAACCGGACCTGTACAACATTTGTCATTCCATAGCAAAGGCTAGGAAGAAACCAACCGGACCTGTACAACATTTGTCATTCCATAGCAAAGGCTAGGAAGAAACCAACCGGACCTGTACAACATTTGTCATTCCATAGCAAAGGCTAGGAAGAAACCAACCGGACCTGTACAACATTTGTCATTCCATAGCAAAGGCTAGGAAGAAACCAACCGGACCTGTACAACATTTGTCATTCCATAGCAAAGGCTAGGAAGAAACCAACCGGACCTGTACAACATTTGTCATTCCATAGCAAAGGCTAGGAAGAAACCAACCGGACCTGTACAACATTTGTCATTCCATAGCAAAGGCTAGGAAGAAACCAACCGGACCTGTACAACATTTGTCATTCCATAGCAAAGGCTAGGAAGAAACCAACCGGACCTGTACAACATTTGTCATTCCATAGCAAAGGCTAGGAAGAAACCAACCGGACCTGTACAACATTTGTCATTCCATAGCAAAGGCTAGGAAGAAACCAACCGGACCTGTACAACATTTGTCATTCCATAGCAAAGGCTAGGAAGAAACCAACCGGACCTGTACAACATTTGTCATTCCATAGCAAAGGCTAGGAAGAAACCAACCGGACCTGTACAACATTTGTCATTCCATAGCAAAGGCTAGGAAGAAACCAACCGGACCTGTACAACATTTGTCATTCCATAGCAAAGGCTAGGAAGAAACCAACCGGACCTGTACAACATTTGTCATTCCATAGCAAAGGCTAGGAAGAAACCAACCGGACCTGTACAACATTTGTCATTCCATAGCAAAGGCTAGGAAGAAACCAACCGGACCAATATTGGGAATTGTCGTATTTGTGGACACGGGACGCTTTGGAAATTGACTACTTACATTTTAAAAAATCTATATCAGGTGGATTATTACCGTCTTAAAGGCCGTCCTAGGTTCTGCTTGTATTGTTAATAGTGCTGCTTGACCAACCTGTTCGTACAACTGCGTTCTTCTGTACAAGCAGCGATGCGTCACTCTACAAGAAGTGATCAAATTTTCCGTACACTTGATGGATGACCGTTATTTCGGGATCATGTTAAATCTTTGTGAATACAGTCTCTTATAAAAGGAGAAATAGTGGGTTAGTTTTGGTTCTTATTATCAGCAGTGCTGCGCATCTGAAGTGAGTTGAATGTCAACAGTGCAATCGTACCAACAACAGACAATGCAAAGTGGTATCTGACCACAACCTGTGCACAAACAGGGGAGAACATAAAGATTTCTGATAAAACCAGGTCCTGTAACTCGTAAATAATCGAGTGAAGGGCTTACGTGAATGTTGGTATTTTGTGTTTTCGTGTGAGGTCTACCTATCAACTTCCCACAAAAATGGAATAATGATGTAATCAGAGATATTCTATATTATATGTTTTCTATACTTTCTATTGCTAGATTTTATGTACAAAACACAGGGAATTTGTGTCAATGAATGTATGTCCTCTGATATCACATTTCGGTGTCATGCAATGCGATCATAAAGGCTGATTTTTTTGTGCAACTATCAAAGCGAACTGGTGGAATGGAGTTGAGTATACAAGTATGCCAAAGGAGTAAAGTGGTTGGTTACCTAACTGGACATTTTATATGTGATATGAAGCATTTCATGACTGCTGGGAAGGCGTTTTATATCAAAACATACGCGTCATGTGCATACAAACATATTTAAGAGCCCTGCGTTGAACCTTCCTGCAGACTTTCTATCGATAGAATGATGAGATCGCCGCTTAGAAAACCCAGAGGTACACGCAGCACGGCGAGAACACTGCACGCCAGTTCAGAGCCTTGCGCTTAGTGGCGATGGCGCACTTGATGCACGTGGCATTGTAGTCCTTATCGCTCCCTCGCTTCTCGGCCTCAAACGCGGAGAATAGCTTCAGGTAGGCGGACCCCCCTTCAAGCTTTGATCTCATTACGTCAAACGAAAGTGGACATCGCGAAGCCCTGCCATGAACCTGCTCTCTCCCGTAACTCCTCGTGGCACTCTCCGACGACGCACATCTCCCGAATTCCGTGCAGACACGAAACGACGACAAAAAAAAAACGCAGCGGCGGACTGAAATAAATAGTCGGGCGACGCGCAGACTTCGCGGGAATATTTTTGGATGTTAGGACCGGGGCCTCACATGTGCGACAATGGGAGTGCTAGAGCACCCCTCGTGTCTCGCCGGCTATCCGCCTCTGCGGAGGAGACTCTGCAGTGACCCTGTCACTTTGCGGAGCAATAATGAAGATAGATACGCCCTGTAGATCATTCGCGGTCACTTCCATCTTCTGCGAAGCCCTGCTAAGTTTTACTTTCAAGACATTCCTCCACCTCGTGCAAACAGATGTTAGCCAAGTCTAGAGAATTAAACCAAGGGACAACGCACCGCATTCGTGCGCACTCGGATTAATCATATTTTTTGCAGAATAACTATTTCTTGCTAGGCATTACCAACACACATATTTTATATATGTTTTTATTTATAGCAATTATGAGTTAAATTTTAATTTATAGGTATAATATAAGTGAAAGTAAAGTCTAACCGAAAATGGCACTTTAAAATTAATAAAAGTATAAAACGTTTGTCATATCGCATGTTTAGGAAACAACCAAACACGTCATTCACAGAGAAATATTTCAAAGGTTTAATTTAAAAAAAGTGTGAAGAAACCGCGGATAGACTATACTTTCAATCGCACCCCCTGTAAAATAGTGTCGTAAGTTATATTACTTACTTTTTTTTTTTTTTACTTTTCATATACAATTGTGTAAAAACCCCCACTTCCACGGTAAACTAAAATTGTATATTTTTCATACGTGCAGGCTGTTCACGGTATAAAGGAAACATTTTTTAAACCAACTTATGAAAAAAAATTACCACCCGTAAACTGCATATATAACCCCACACATACTGGCAAGCAGGCTTCAAGTTAAGTTGGCAGGGAATTAAGTAAAAGTATTTCCACGACTTGACGTACAGTATTACAAGCGTAACGTTTAAATTTATAGCAAATCATTTTTAATGTTTCTTACACATTAGAGTATGATTTCGCATATTAGTAACACATTTTGGTTTCTAATAATGTCATGTTTCCACTTGACTAGCGCACGAATAAAGTCATTAGACCCATGGCAATGTAAATTTACATATGGCGGAAGGTTTTTAAAAGTACTCACTTTACCGTGAACAGTCTATACACGAGTAACACCTTGATGTTTCTATACATTCACTGGCCCACCTAAAATGTGTATTGGGGCCGCGGTGGTAGGGTGGTTAGCCTGCTCACCTCCCCCCAAGGCGAACTGGGTTCAATCCCCGGCCGGGTCACTCCCGGGTCTTCGCAAGTGAGATTCGTGCTGGACTATGCCGCTGGTCGGAGGGTCTTCTCGGGGATATCCCGTTTCCCCCGCCCTTTCATTCCGGGGCGCTGCTCCACACGCACCTCAGTCGCCCTCGTCGGCTCTCTGGACGTCGCTGTTTAGAGCCGTCCAAATCTCTTCACTCACTATACTGTGTATTGGGAAGCGGCACTGCCTCTCGCCCCGCGGTGGATCTGGTTCACCTCCTACTGCGGAAGGCAATGGCGACCGTGCACCATTGCCGCAGAATGCGTAAAACACAAAAGCGAAATGGCGTTGCGGGTTCTCTGACGTGGACGTATCCATTCGCTGATTGGCTGCACGGGGCTATGTCTGATTGGTTACCGCGTGATGCAGAAGATTCAGCCTTCGCTGGGCTGCCGACTACCAGGCGCTGATTGGCGAACGGCATTCCGACGTGTTGCTGGCCGGTGCCACCATCTTGCTGGAATTTTGCAGCTTGAGTTCGCAGTATAAGCTAACTATGAGTAGGGGGCCGCGGTGGTGTAGTGGTCAGACTACTCGCCTTGCTTCCCACCTAGGCGAACCAGGTTCGATTCCCTGTGGGTTTGCTCCCGCTGGTTGGGGGTTTTCTCGGGGATCTCCCATTTCCCCGCCCTTGCATTCCTACGCTGCTCCATACTCACGATAAATTTCGCCCTCCTCGTCAGCTCTCGCTACCTCGATGTTAAGAGCCGCCCAAATCTCTCCACTCCCACTGAGAGAAAGGTTAGTTCTAGCCAACAAAGCACTTGTTTGTATAGGGCCAAATATATGTTTATTAGCCCCAAAAAAATATTTTGTTTAGCAAACAAAACTTGAAAAGCAGCAAAATTAATTTTGTTCATCTAATAAAGTATACGTTTGAATAAACTAAAACTCTGTGTTGGACCAAAAAATAATTTGACTGCCAACAAAATATTTAGTTGGATAAACTGTATATTTATTTTCTTGACCACTTATTTGACCGCCTTCGTTCGAAAATACGCTATAGCTATAGGACATTAACAATGTTTGTTAGTGCATTTTGATTCGTAATATTGGTATAAAGATCCTAATAAAACAAGTTCAACAGGAAAATATTATGTAACGCTGTTAAACTTTATATATTTATTTACGTACAATGTCCAGCATTTTAAATGTAACTATATATTTCAAAACATTAACAGTTCACGAGTAGTCACCTTAGCTGAAGTTAATAGGGCGTAGCGCTTGAGCGCAGAAGATCTGGGTTCGAATCACGGTCGGGTTTCTCTTTACTTTTATAATAACTGAAACTGTTTAAATGTACGCAGAGCAAATTAAATATTTAGTTGCATAAATTAAATATTACAGTCTGGTGCAACCAAATAAGAATAACAAAATCAATTTTGCTGCGCCAAACAAACTTTTTTTTTATTCGGCAAAGCATTTTTCTCGGTGCGACTGTTTCGCATCTGTATACTTAGCTACTCCTAGGCAACTCATCATCAACCTGCCTCGAAAGTCTGTGAAGCCCTGCGGTTCGTCTAGGGTAAAGCTTGGTCAAAATTTATGTCAATCACGCAGAACCAGACAGAACAGATACAAATTTTTCTGCGTTACTGTTTTGGTGTTTTTGGTTGCAGGCTGAATTTACGGGCATGCCTAGCTAAGAAATGCCAGCTCTCTCCGCAAGTAGTAACAATACTAATAATCACAAACTGCAAGAAACTAATTGTTAATACTTAAATGGCTTTTAAAATAATCTGGCCTTGTTAACTGGAGACGGGAAAAGAAGATTGCGTAGAAAAAAAATCTGCGCGAGAGACATCACATTTTTAAACAAGGCAAGCGTGCGGTGCGCGAATCAGAGCAGTTTGGAAGCGGCAGTCGACACCATGGCACGGTTTTTTCTTTCAAGCAGCTACTCGGAGGTTCAATATGGTGACGGCACCGTAACATTTACTTCCACAATGGTGAACGTATGGCTACATACACGGAAGAATGCGATGGTACGTGGTACTATTTACTGACTCACGAGCCACAAATGTTGTTGTCCAATTGTACGTATCGGAACTGTGTATAGTTTTTTACACGAGAAGAGAAACACCTTTGCCTTGCACTGCTGACGAACTCGTGTTTTTTCGCCAAGAAACAACAGAATATCGGCGAGGGAGAAATGCCTTCTGCGCCCGCATCACACTACGAGACTTCTACGCGGAAACACAACTTCACCATCGAACTAGAGACCTGTAGCTGTAAGAAGAAAGGAAGACATTCCTTGGAGGTTCCTGTCGTCGAAGGTGAACATACTCGCTCATATGATACGCCAAACACTAAGCCTGTCCCGCCTAGTACTGAGTCACCAGTTTTCAAACTTGTGTGAAAGATATTCTCAGGCGAGTTTAGTGGAAAATGTATATATATGTTGTGAAAATCGTATAAAGAAATTTAAGGTCATGATGGGTAAAAAAATGTAATAAAAACTTTATATAAATGTATGTATGAGTGTTTTCATCTCACACCCTAATCACATAAAATGTTTATTTTATATATATAAAAAATTGTATATGAAGTTTACAAAAACTTCAACTTTTTAACTCAATATAAGAAAACAAGTATTTTTTCTAAATAAATTTCAAAATTTGAAAATAAAAGAAACTAAAGTGTGTACATACTTGACTTGAGAGAAAATTTTAAAAAGCACTAAGGAAGGTATCTGGAAGCAGCACAGAGGCTGGCCAGAGTGTAAGCCGCTCTCACGCCAACCTTCCCTTGAGGGGTCGGCACTGAGGGGTCAGCACTGCACAGTACTACAAGTGTTTGAACTCACATATGTTTGAAGCCCATGCAAACCACTGACGATGTGAAATCGTGTATGTAGTGTACGACTACATGCAAACCTTCACCGATCGATCAACAATGACAAGAAAAACTAAGTTGATACTGTGTCAAGACCTTCAGTAAAAGTTTTAATGCACGATACCATGAAAAGAGAGAATGTAATAAGAAACCGACATTTTGAATACTAACATGTGATATGTGCGGTGCAAAATTTTGGTAGAAGCGATCATTTAAAGAGGCACACTGGTACGTGTAACGGTAATGCACATTCGCTTGACTCGGACAGACGCATCTGCTCAATTGTGGCAGGTTATAGTTAGTTTATTAACGTGATGATATAATAATTAAATTCACGTTTGATTTTATTACAGCTAGTGATACTTACAATTGCTGTTCAAATAGGTAATTGTTCCCAAAGTTTTATATTTAAAAAATTAAATTTCTGATATAATATTTGGTTTGCGGGCCAGTCTGACGAGGCCGCTAATTGAATAACCCTGTTATAGTAAACTGAAGTCCAACCTGCCACAGAAATAATTTGTGCAATTCACGTACCTTTACCCATTGTTATGTATTAAAAGATTTATTTTAGATTGCCTGTCCATCGCACAAATGCGGTGCGTCGGTTTCTGTTTAGCGTTTCTTTCCAGGCTTTCTTTTTTTTTTTTTTTTTTTTTTTTTTTTTTTTTTTNTTTACAAGTTGCGGAAGGATATGCAACGAGTAGCCTGAAAGTACATCTTCCGCGGGGCTTCAGAAAAGCTGGAAGTAGCCACGGATATCTTGTAAGTTCGTGATACGCAGTGAGGAAACAACGAGACTATAGTGCGTCCGAATGTTTCCTTCAAACGACAAGGCAGTTTCCACAGCAAGTGTAGCCCGAACTATGATACAACTTTCAATTACAGGGCGGCCGCCTACGTGATTGGAACCACTAAAGTCTCGGTTTCCACGAGAAGTGCGCGAGCGCGTAATGTGTCGCGTTTCACTTCGCCGAAACGCATCAGTGCGTTGGGCATTCTTCTGACTAGTGCTCATGGCGAATTGGTTCAAATGGACGTTACGCTGTTTGTTATCGGACGATGTGGGGCAAACCTAAGATGATTGCATTCATCTACACACAGTTTAAAAAAAAATTCAACATCAAGTTTTTAACTCAAGAGAGACAGAATGCACCATAAAAACGTTTATTGAACGATAAAAATTAGAAAGTACTCTAGGGAACAGATAGAGAGTTGTTTCAAATAGCCCTTGCGTTTTTTTTTTTTCGTGAGGATTTGACTAACGAAACATGCAATCTCCATAAGAACCGCATAACACTCATTATTTTAGACTTCTGCATTTTTTTAGCGCTTAGGTCGACATATAATTGTTTCGTTGCCACAACCAATGGGCTGTAGGATTTGTGTTTGGCTATAGTAATATGAACCAATCATAACATATTCCTCTAACACAGTTGATGAAACAGTTACCGACAGGGAATATCATTGACCACTCTGTCTCGTAGTTTAAGTATCGGTCAAAACTAACCCCCATAGGTATATGTAATTTATACAATTGTGTTCACTCTGAATAAGCTAATATCAGCATCCTGCTGATATAATGTCTCCGTGGAGACATGATGATTCATGTTGAGAGTGTGAACAAGTTCGGGGGACAAATCTGGATACCTCATTCAAAGCAGAAGGTTGGGTTGAGATCTTGCTTCGGTCTCATTTTGCTTCTAGCTACCAATGCCTGCTCGACACAATTTAGCTATTAATGCATGCTCGACACAATTTAGCTATCAATGTATGTTTGACACAATGTAGCTATCAATGTATGCTCGACACAAATGGATACCACGTATCTCCGCAAGACGCTAAAGTTGTGTGTATGACAATCCGCTTTTCTTATGGCTGGGTATGTTTAAGAATAAATATAATTGGCATAGGGTATCGGGTGTCAGGAATAGTGAATAGGTCATGTCGAATTATTGAACATTCTGGTAGAATTAAATAATGTGAACTGGAAACGTTAATGTGAGGTCTATAATGCATACACTTTCTCGCGTGCACAATATTTTTCATTTATAGCATTATTAATTTGTATGTATTTTCAGTGTTTTAAATTTTTAGGGTCTTTTAAGATAGAATACAGATATTTCCTGCCTACACTGAGAGAAATATTTGTTCGATCCTACAAAATAGTTGTATCTAGCCAAACAAATATATAGTTCCTCTTGCAATATATTTTGTTGGCTAAACAAACTTTGAAATGCAAATGACTTTGTTCATCTAATTGAATATAAACACGGAGTTAAAAATTGATCCCTTGTTATGTCCGAAAAATTTGCCTAAAAACTAAAGATCTTAATGAATCAATTATATTTATTTGTTAGACCATACACACGCATAATTGCTATAGGGATGGCGCACTAAAATAATTCAACATGACCCATCGCACTGGAATAACGGAGCAAGAGCACTGTAAAGCAAGCTGGCAAACGTCCAGTTCAATTGTCGACCATGAAGAAATCCAGTCTCTCGACTAGAATGACGGAGCATGAACTGCAGGAATTCAACGTGACCGACGTGATCCTAATCCACTACCCCATGCCTTGTGCCAGAAACTACCAAATACATCTACTTGTAGGTCTGCTGGTGTCAGTCAGTGACCACGAAGGCCACTGTACCCCTCACAGGTGATTGATCAGGCCGAATAGCGAAAAGGAGGAGAAAGGAGAGGGCAGAGTGGTTGGTTGTTACCGACCCAGTGGGAGAGAGAGAGAGTGAGAAGGGGGGGGGGGGCGAAGTGGAATGATCTTGGCAAGCCATTTAGTGCCGGGTCGTCGGGTTGCCCTGCCATCTGCCAGAATTCGCCCTTCAACAAAGCACGAATAGTTCTCGAATTTTTTTTCTTCTCTCCTTCTCTTACTCTACTGACAGCTCTACTAGCGTTAACTTGTAGTACCTCAGTTGCCGTTTGCACGATTCGAACCCAGATACTACATTACCCGTTGTGTCATAAGGCATTACACATCAGTAAAGCAAAAATAAGTAAATAAACTAATAAACATCACGCAATGTGGGAAAAAGTCAAAGCCCCTTCATAACTACCATCCAAATTTACTTACGTTATGGCAACTACAATTAAGGACCTGCGCCATACACAGTTAGTTTAAATCATTTGTTCGTGGAAACATGAAAGACGTTCTGACACCAAGCAGCATTCCATTCCTCGTCAATGTATGAGCAGGGGGGGNGGGGGGGGGGGATAACTCAACAAAATGCGCTGTAGTAACGCCTTTTTTCCGTTACTTTATCCATCTGATATCGGTTATCAAAACTGAGTCAATAGCGTTATTTTTCATACTAACGTTTTGACAAATACTCTTTAATACGCGGTACAGTTTATAACGTTACTGCTAAAACGGAAATATTACTGTTATTTCAATGACGTTACTTATTAAATAACGTTATTAGGCAGAACTAATAAAAATTTATTTTCAAATTTTTGTTACAATGTCTACCGTTTCCGCAAAAACCTCAAATGTTTTGTAATTTTCAGTGTGTTTCTTATCTTGTAACTATTTCCGATGGACTACATATAACTGTATTTAGAACATTTCGTTGCAATCTTTATCGTTTCCACAAAAACATACGGTGTTTTGTTATTTTCACTTTGTTATTGATTCAGTAATTTTTTCACCGTATCCTTTATATAGGTATTTTGAATGCTCCGTTACAATATTTACTGTTTCTACAAAAACAGAAAGAGTTCGGTTATTTCAGTGCTGTTATTTATCGAATAACTTCATTCGCCAAACCCAATACAAAGGTATTTTGATTGTTTCGTTACAATTTATACCCATACCACAAAGACAGTAATTGTTCTGTTATTTAAGTGCTGTTATTTATAGAATAACTTCATTCGCCGAATCCTATATGAAGATACTTGGAATATTTTGTTACAGTCTGTGCAGTTTCCGCGAAAATGGAAATACGTCATAATTTCAGTGATGTTGCCGATAGTAAAACATTCTTCATCGAACACTTTATAATGGGTTATTCTGAAGCAATTTAAAGTGTTGGAGTTGGTTGACAACGTTATTCAATAATATCAGAATATATCAATTACGCCGACATATACTTGGTGAAGTAAAAATTAACATGTTCATTCAAAATGGGATATACGATGCAGAATGTTACAATTGGTCAATACGGGAATGTAATGCTGAATCTTGTAGATGAATTATTACAAAGCACTGGACGAACGCAATTATTATTGTATTTACTGACGAAAAAGTTTTTTCGGGTCAGTAAATGTGATATTAATATGATATCGTTATGGTTACTAGTGGTAAAACACACCTAGTAAGAGGCCCAAACAGGAGATAGTTTTTCAACTTGTCATAGCGTATTCACGGAATGTCCTGCTGCAGTTACGATTATTACAGATTATTAACAGCAAATTGAGTGGATCCCTAATGTTGATGTAATTTAGTGTGTAAATACGGGAATGAATATAGACCATGGCCACAATTACTCCGGCCCTTTTAGACCGAATATCCTTTGTAGGGTAATGACTATTGCATTTTGTGTACAATCCACTGTACGTACGGAACGTGAATCACTGCTTTCTCTCCGCTTTTGGCAGCTGAGTTGGGGACAGACACTGTAATTGAACTGATGCCGTGGGATTTCTCGGGGATCTCCCGTTTGCTCCACCTTTGCTTTTTGGCGCGGCTCCATACTCACCGGGGCCACGGTGGCTGAGGGGTTAGACTGCTCACCTCCCACCATGGCGAACCGGGTTCAATCCCCGGCTTGTTCACTCCGACTTATCGCAAGTGGGAAACGTGCCGGACGATGCCGCTGGTCGACGGGGTTTCTCGGGGATCTCCCATTTCCTCCCCCCTTCATTCCGGCGCTGCTCCATACTCACCTCGCTTCACCCTCATCGGCTATCGAGACGTCGATGTTAAGAGCCACCCAAATCTCTTCCCTCACTCTCTTCATACTCAACTTGCTTCACTCTCGTCAACTCTCAAGATTCTGATATGAAGAACCGCCCAAACCTCTCCGCTGAAATAGAACGGGATATGGAAATAACGTATCGAAGAAAAAAAATTCCATCCTCATGTTACTGAAATGAAAATGAGGTAAATACATTCGCGTGAAAGTGGATTCAGAAATACAGTATGTCACTTTCTTATTCATACAATTCAATTTTATGAAAATATCTTTGTTTCTGGTAGGTAAATTAACGTTCCTGTGCCATTCATTTAACAAAAATGGTATGCTGGGTCATTTGTTTTATTTGTTATAAACTATTGCATAGTTTGTACGGAAACGTAACTCAACAAACACAAAATATAACCAAGGAAATTTAATTCTACCATGCCCCATTGTTATTACTACAGATTAATTAATGAAACCCAAAAAAGAGAAGTATTATTGTAATTTAGAGTAGCCTTTGGTTTTAATAATTGCTTGGCATCTGCTATTAATGAAGTTGACAAGTCCCTCAAACGTTTAACGACTGATGGCGTACCATTCTTCAGTCACTACTATTTCTAGCTCGTGTTTCGAATAAATAACTATTTTTTCTGTGCACTCGAGACTTTGGAAATGCCTTTATATGTTAAATGAGGATGAGGTTGAGTGACTGAGGAGAAGTTTTCATTTGTTTTGGAATGTTTCAAATTAAACATTTTTTCTTTAAGACCAGCTGTATGCATCGGGTCGTTTTCATGTTAAAAAATGTAAGAAGTTAACATTCTTAATTTTTCTGGCATCGATTGACATTCTTCTTTATAATGTCATATAGCTACAATTTTGCCCATTGCGCCATCAATAAATGGAATATTCCTGACCCCTGTCAGAGACATACATCTCCAATCTATAACTGAACCACCCACAACTTAAAACTGTGTAAAATATGTTGGTAACATCAGCTGTAAACAATTTATCCAGACCCTGTAGACACCATCCGAGCTAAAAAGGTTCATTTAGTTTCTTCTGACCAAATTGCATTGTTTCAAAACTCCTGGTTCATATTTAGGTGCCCTTTTAGCAAATAGCAGTCTTTTAGCACGGTTCTTCTTACTGATGTGGGGTCTCTTCCTTGCTACCCTACCATTATATCCGTGCATGATGTTATGAAGTGATCAGGCCTTAGCTGGACGGCCTGCCTGATCACACCTTCAAACATTGAACCAGGGCACGAGCGTGATTGCAATAACACCTTGCGAAAGACAGTTGCAAAAATCCCCTCCACTGGCCAGTAAACGGGACCGAAAATATTAAACAACACGCCCGATATAGGCCAGCGTAACACCGGGAGCGGCGTCTTTTGTCGTCGGGCCATTGGAACGGGAAGGCCACTGAAGATGGGTGTGTCCGGCCGTCGTTAACCGCCTCCTAGAATCAGCCTCCGGCAACATGAACAAGGTGGGGACTTTACAATTAGACTGTAATAGTAATGGTGTGAGGTAATAATAATTAATACATTTTATTAGCATCTTGGTTTCCCATTTAAGCTCCCCCAATCAATAGTCACGTCAATAGTTATTGTATAATCCTTTTCAATGAACTCCATCTTATACTGCTAGGCTCTACCTAATAATGACTCATTATTTAGCTACGCCCATAACCCCTTTCAGGTATGAATTGACTAAAAAATAAATTCGTAACAATACATAACACCCGGCGAACTGTCTCAGTACACATTTTAATATTGGTAGCAACTTCCAACTCGGTGCGTAGTAGGAGCGCTTAAACGGGGAATGAATTTTATTCGCTGCAAAATTATGTGTTCTTCTTGAGGTATGTTCCTAATTGAGCCTTGATTTTTTATTTTATAAACAACATACTGAATTGTTGCGTGATTCCTATTCACGATTCCATTTGCCCTATTTTTTCTAAANACTCAAACGTTACTGTTTAGGTTATTTTGGTATGTTCCTAATTGAGCCTTGATTTTTTTATTTTATAAACAACATACTGAATTGTTGCGTGATTCCTATTCACGATTCCATTTGCCCTATTTTTTCTAAATCAGAATCCGTTAAGAGCTAAATTAGCAATTGTCTCTTTCAGCTTAGAGCCAAAGTTCCTTACCTTTACCCATTTTCCTGAGAATACTGCATGTTTTATGCAGAGCAGGAACAACGAACTATGCGCACATACATATGTAGGTCCCACAGCTGTTTAAGCTAGACTCAATGCCATGAAACAACTAAATGTGATCTACTGTATGAATAGCAAAGTAACCTTCGATTGGGGATTCAAATAGCTTTTCTTTCTCTTCTCTGGCACTACGTTTGAAAGGAAATGTTTTGTGCACTGAGTTTGTACATTTTGCTTTTATCTTTAATATACAAAACTTTCGTACAATAATTTCTATAACCTTATGTAAAAATTGCTGAGGCCGTGTATGAATTAAAACGTGACATACTGTATGTTCCAGTTCAGATTCATTCCCACTTGAACAACATTCGAAACCGCAACTATGTATATCAGCACACAGAATTAAACTGGAATATGCGGAATGGCTTTCCACAGGACTGCAATTTTTAAAGAAGTTTAATTTAAATTCAAGTCAGGTCTGAAATTAGACAATGATCACCGAATTTTCCGAAACGAAAATTAATTTTCTGAGTGGTAAGAAATATTTAATACGAGAACTAAAATCGACCTGATTTTATTGAAAATCCAGCTTTCCAGAATGTAATTCCTAGGATGGTTCCATTTCAGTTCAAGTCTGACCTGAAATTAGCCAATGACCCCTATATTTTCCGAACTGAAAATAAATATCATGTATTTAATATGAAGACTGTAATTAGTGTATTTGTTCGGCCGGTTCTAGCGCAGAGGATGGCTGATGTGGAGCGGGTGTGTGTCTGACATCTTGGATAATATAATGGTGGTCATCTTGAATGTCCTTGACCTCTGGCTTGTTAACCATCTTGGTTTTGGCCACATTCTTGTTTCTGGTTGCCATTTTGTTTCCATCAATCACTATGTTTTCGGTTGCCCTTTTGTTTAATTCCTCCAGTGGCCATTTTTGTTTCCGCTCGACTGTTATGTGTTTACATCAGTTGTTACTAATGGTGCTGCAATCGTCTGATCAGCCATCATTGTGTACAGCAACTAGAGTGTGCTGAAGTCGTCCATCTTTGTTTATGACTGTCAGAGTGCGTCACTGGTGTCCACCATCTTTGTTTCTCACGTCCGTTAGGAGGCATTGCTTCCTCGCTTGTCATACATAAGGTTTACATGTGATAATATAGTGTTTAAAATTTTCGCCTTTACTCTTGCGTATTGATATGGTAGGACAACTCATATACATAAGGTCGACATGTGATTATATAGTGGTTAAAATTTTCGCCTTTACTCTTGCGTATTGACATGGTAGGATATGCGTGTGTGTTCGTGTGTGTGTGTGTCGTTCTCTCGGAGGGATGAAGCACCTTACCACCGACCTTTATCGAAACATGTGATGATACGAGGAGTTTAAATTATGATTATACAATCATATGATCGCTGAGACTATGTCAGAGATTAAATAAATACAAGTTAATAATTCATTTTTTAATTTAATACATATTTTGATTTAACTTGCAAAAATTATACATTAATCAACATGTCTGTGGACTCGTGTTTTCGAGCCAAATTCGGATGGCTGACAACCCAAATTACATGGTCAAGGACAGCCAAGGTAGCCACCACAATATGGCGGCCATGATGACATCCAAGATGGCGGAGACACCACCAAAACCACACATCCCCAACCCCTGTGCTCGAACCAGCTAATCATTAATACCGCAATTGATCGAATATTATCAACACTCCTGCTTTCCGGACTGTAATTAACAAGGTGGTTTCAGTACAATCCTGAACTGAAATCCGGTAGCGGTCGCAGCATTTTCAAACTGAAAATAAACTTTTCATTTGTAAATAATTAATAAATATATAGTAACAAAACTAATATTATCTAGAATCCTTTAAAAAAAGCATAATGTGGTTTGTATTAGTTCGAAAGAAGTCTGAAGCAAACACAATTTCTGAACTGATAACCATATGTGTTAATATATTTAATAAATCTAAAATTAAATAATTAATTTATACGTTCTTCTGAAATTAATTTTAACTAAAGTCTAATTTCAATATTTGTACGTTCAGACTAACGCAATACTCTGGACACAACAAGCAGTTACCGAAATAATTTATAATACGAACATTGGCTTTCGACTACAACTAAACAGAAACCCTGGGAAAAAATGTTTTGAAGAATACTTAACTTATTCATATTTATTTATGAAAGTGTGTAGTGAAAATTATGGTATTTACAAAATGAACTGGAAAATCTTTTACAATAAAAATATACTGATTTTGAAAAGTAATAATATATCGGGCTGCAGTCTAGTTAAAATAGTACTGAAATTCAACAGATCCCCACAAGTTAATCTGTCAAATATGGCAAGTTTTCTTTTAATATTCAGCTATAACACTAAGTGTTTGAGAGACATTTTATCCAGCCGTGATTTGAAGGAAAATATATTTTTAGTTTGAGACTAGATTAGTAATGGTCACAGCATGACAACAAATGTTAACGTGCTATAAAAACTGTAATTTGTTCGTAAATATTAACTGTATTTTTTTTTGCGATAAAGAATGTTTGTGGAATAACCTTGCCGTTGTTATTGCGCGTGTTTTTGTTGGCGACCATCACTACTGCACATGCGCATTTTCACCCAGCGTTTTTTCAACCTAGTATCCAAATCTAACAGGACCACCTAAAATAACCTAGGATAGTAGCTGAAAAAGTCGACCGTTATAAAATACGCAGGCGCAGTAACCATGGCTACGTCCGTCCAAGGACGCTTAAGTTAAACACTTTTTTTTCCCTTAATAAAAGCGATGTCGACGATGAAACCAATTTAAAAAATAGCATAAAACATTACTTTGCTATGCCATGAACTGCACATGATGTAGCAAAACGCTCGTTAAAACTGAGGTGCTGAAACGAAAGTATTTCGAAATGAGATGACGTTTACACGTTCAGTTTCTGGGACGTTTGCACGAAAATGACTGCTAGTTTTCCAAATTCCCTACACGATTGTTTTACCCAGTATCGCAGCAGACATGCATTACGCACTGTAGACCAGCTCCCGGCCAGCGTTCGAGAAGTAGGCTAGTAGGACCGCCAAGTAGTTGCAACTTCTCACAGCCAGACTGACTGCGTAGCGGTTGACNCGTTCGAGAAGTAGGCTAGTAGGACCGCCAAGTAGTTGCAACTTCTCACAGCCAGACTGACTGCGTAGCGGTTGACCTGACTGCGCGTTCGTCTGTCTCGGCGCAAGACGCACCTTGTTCGAAACACACGTCTGCTTGGCTTATTCGGTCAGGCAAGTCCCCACGTAACAAAAGTAACCAACTCTCACTACATTGTTGCGCGAAATATCTTTGAAATTCACAGCGAAGTACAGGAGGAAACACGCCGAGACTGTTCAAAATATTTTGTTATGCAATCAGAGCAAAAATTGCAGTTACATGAATATGAATCGTTTAACGAAATACTAGTTTGACCTAGTTTGACTAAACGCAATACATTGCAGTTACATGACATTCTTAAATTTTATACTTTTGCACACAGTACATGTTCTTCTTTACTTCATTAGTATCTCACCAAACGTTTAATATTGTGGTTTTAATTATTATTAGTAAACAAGGAAGCTTCTCTATGTTGCAGATCGCAATATTTACTATAAGCTGAGGATGTGCGAGTTTTATAAAAGAAAAATACACTCTTACAAAGATTTATGGTCCCGAATATAATCATAACTCAAGCAGCAAGTTTAAACATTATCGGGAATCTTTCGCGAGATACAGTGTGTGCAAACCCAGTCTTTCAAGGCATAGCTTATGTACGTGGCACCCGTAAGTGCCATGTGATGTTTGACGGCCACAAAATTAACGTCAATTGCGAAGGGAAATGAAAAAATGGGGGTAATTTTCTAAACTATGGAAGTCTCTAAACACTGCACAATATGTTATTTAACTCATGTAACAATTCAGTGTAGGTGAGAGATAGGTGAAACACCATCTTCATTCAGTCCACCGACTGACGTGAGAGACAGAAGCGACACTTGTGTCCAGCGCTGATCGTGGTGAAGAGGTG
Organism: Clitarchus hookeri; assembly: GCA_002778355.1. Taxonomy (NCBI): domain Eukaryota; kingdom Metazoa; phylum Arthropoda; class Insecta; order Phasmatodea; family Phasmatidae; genus Clitarchus; species Clitarchus hookeri. The sequence goes on from NQII01000639.1 coordinate 257,711, forward strand.
AGTCAGTAAAGAGATTTGGGCGACTCTTAAAAGAAGGTCTTGAGAGGCGATGAGGGTGAAGCGAGGTGAGTGTAGAGCAGCGCCGGAATGAAAGAGCGGGGGAAACGGAAGATCCCCGAGGAAACCCGCTAACCAGCGGCATCGTCCGGCACACAATGTCTACATGCGAAAACCGGGAGCGACGCCGCCGTGAATCGAACCCGGTTTGCATAGGTGGGAGGAGAGTAGTCTAACCACTACGCCACCGCGGCCCCAATTTTCAATTAAGTCAGCTCATACATTAATGGGAGACTTTTTAACGTAGTTTCTTAGACTAAATATATACTTCATAAAGCGTTACTAGAAATTACACGAGAGTCATTACTAGAGACGATTATTATTTATAGTATTGTCTAGCTGCGTCTGTTTGTCACAACGTTTATGTGTGTACAGTACATCTATCTGTACAGTACCTCTGTCTCCCAGGAGAATGTAAAAATTCAATTTCTCTGCGACGTAACCAACACTAACAGCACTGCTTCATCAAAGCACATATCACGTAGCGACGTAGTTACGCAGGGAAGGTAATCTTTTCCTGTTCCTANTAGTACATCTGTGTGTGCAGTACCTTTCAACTGTCTCCCAGGGGAATGTAAAAATTCAATTTCTCTGTGACGTAACCAACACTAACAGCACTGCTTCATCAAAGCACATATCACGTAGCGACGTAGTTACGCAGGGAAGGTAATCTTTTCCTGTTCCTAGAACAGGCCGCTCCTCTCTAAGAATCTGATTACATCGTGGTCACAAGTTTTCCTCGCTCGCCTGCCACGAGTACTGTGCGGAGCAAGAAAGCGCTGTAAATGCTATTCTGACGTTATTGTTACAGATGCTGGATACTCCCGGTTTCTTTCCTTCAAGACTTCGTTACAGCCATTACCTTTAATATATAGTGAAATAATTTATCTAAGAATCAAGTACCATACCTACTGAGTCCCGTCACTAGCCACCTATGTCTAAAATGCACCTATTACCGAAGGAAAATCAACTCGCTCTAATATGGCGCGATCTATTCCTGCAGGGTTCAGACGTTAAATAGGTATTTTGAAGTTTACCATTGTTATTTGGTCAAACGGGTTATTAGAAATCCGTGATATTTCTAAGGCTTCACTTAAACCTATATTGTGTTAAAAAGTTAACTATCGACTTAAAATTTTATCTCAGCTTCCTATTCGCAATTTTGTGAAGTTAGAACTTCATTTAGACACATAATTACCTACACATAGACGTACTGGATTAAAATAATTTTTCTCCAAATTTTTTTGCATGATTTCTTAAATATTTACTACTAAAATATTTGGTGGTATCAACCACGGTACATATTTTAGTGACATTTAATGTTAAAATATAGTTTTAATTATTTATTTAATAACAGAGCTATCTTCTAATGAGATCTAAATTTTACAATACTTAATTACAAGGTGCGGTAAAACTCATTAAGGTCGGTTTCACCAACCTCCCATAAAACTTAAAGGTCACTTAAATACACAGTAAGTATAGCTTAAGGATGCGGAATTTCTCACCAAGTTTAAGTGACCAGTAAACTTCCTTAGAGAGTACTTAATTTAGGTGCCAGAAATCGGGCACTTAAATCCTAAAGAGCCCCTTAACCCATAAATAAACTAATTTTTGATAAAGTAAAATGGATTCCACTGAAGAAATAGACAATGATGTTTCACACATTGTGTGTATATAAACCCACAAATTGCTATACAGTAGTTATTTTGTAATTTAATAATTTCTAAATAAATATGAGAATATACTTTTATCACAGTTACTTAAGATGGATGCAATATACTTATTTGCAAAAACAACTTGTAATTAAATATTAATTTGAGCTTATATACTCATTACAGACAAGCATTTTGAACATAGGGGCAGTTTTAAAGGTTTATTGACGAGAGGAAAAGACAATAGATAGGTAAAGATGGTGTATTATTTGGCAGAATTGAGCACACGCAAGCCACAAAAGTATTTCAAATAAGTTAAAAATTAACGAATTAACTACTATACGACTCTTACACTGTTAAGTCATGTTCTATTAAAGGCATGCAATTTTATAGCGAAAATATGTCCCAAACGCTAGACCTATGCGAGACGTATGGAAAAATATCTGATCACTTATAACTTTTTAGACTGAACATGATGCATGGAATGCATTAACACTTTACATTTACCACACACAAAAATGTTTAGTACAAGTTTTAAATAAATTAGACTCCGTTTATAATTAAAAACAATGTTAATGAAATCCCAGTTAAAGCTGTGTTATGCAGGTGCTGTGTTAATCACATTTAATATATTAATTCTGGCACTGGGTGTCTATAAATTGCACCTTTATATTGTTATTGGTATTCCCAACAATCCATTGGAGTTTTAGAAAGCTCTATTTTGGTTTTTGCCGAAAGTTAAGATATCAATTAGCCATGGCATTATAACTGGGGAAAAAATATTTTTCTCACAGTGAATTATTGCTTGAAATTATATCAGCGAGATGTTTCTTAGTGTATAAAAGACACGTTGTGAAAATAATATTGACGTTTATACAAGTTTTATTGTCTATTTGTACGTCAAAATGCGGATTTCAAAATCGTAATCTAGTCCGCACTACACACTGTAATCGAAAAAAAATCTAATAAGATACAAATGTATCTACTAAACTTGTGCGGAATCTTTAAAACACAGCAGTAATATTGTGCTTAGAACATGAAACAGTGCTATCAGCTCCTGTAGTTGAGAGTTGCGGGATATTCTTGTAGGCTCAATGTTGATTTCTGATGGCAATGAGATTTTTAGTAATTTTCTAGGGGTTGCAAAGGATATGCGTCACGTTTAGGGAATATTCTGTCGATGTCTGGAAAAAATACACTCAGTTTCATAATACAATTTGTTGCTTACCCATTTTGTGTGAAGAATTGTTGTATTTACAAATACCTGAACAAGGCTACGTAAATACGTGTAGCGAGACTTAAAAACATTACAGGAATGGCGAAGATGAAATATAAAATAGTTTTATATCTGACTGTAGTCGAAATGGCACACGGCCTAGGCCTGTTAGACCTGTTTCAACTTTTTGAAGCGAAAAATCATACTTGAAACTGATGATTGATAGAAGTGATCAACAAAACTTCACGGAATTACGACGCAACACTTCCACAATAATAAAGTAGTCTCGAAACATTTGAACTCCACCCATTCACGGTGTGATTTTATCATCAATAAATTTTGGTGTGCACATGATTAGCTGAACGAAAGGAAGCCATATGTGTTTCATACATGCAGTGACTCCACTTGCATGTAATAATTTGTGATTCTTAACATTTGCCAGTAAAACTGCGTAAAGCTTTAATTTTAAAATTAATTTTTGGTTAGCGTTCGTTTACTCATAGCGATAATAAACATAACATTTTAGGGGGAAAAGGCACAATTTTTTATATCTTGTGTACTAATTTCGTTTGACTCGTTTAGTCGCATGACCACAATACACCACTACCAAAGTTGAGACATGGAACTTCTTTCCCTCCGTCGTTACCAACTTTACTGGGCGCACGCCAGCCAGTGTGCCCGTTAAAATATAGTATGCACGTAGGAGCGATGACATTTTTCAAATGCTGGTTTGAATAATGCTCAGTTGATCGCGAACAGCCTATGGACAGGCTTTCACTGCTTCACTCGGCAAGACGCTGTCCCGGGTAACGCGCGCCGAGCGAGCTGTTTGCCGTTGGTTATACACTGAAGAGCCAAAAAAACTGGTACACGTGAAATGGTCGTACGTGAACATCCAAATGTTATCGCTACCTCGGAGATGCTATGTCCCACCTCTCGTGCGCTGACTATAACACTACGTTCAAACTCACTTAAATCTTGATAACCTGTCATTGTAGCAACAGTAACCGATCTAGTTGCCGACCGCATCACGTTACTCTCATTGGTGCCATACCTCTGTTATTTGCATACGCACGCCTGTGCCAGTTTTTTTTGGCTCTCCAGTGTACTAGCAGGAGGCAACCTCGCTCCCCAGGGTCCGCACTTTGTGGCCTGCCGTCACCCTGGGAACGACGCTAAACGCGGCCTCCTCGCTGATCTCGTAAAACCGAGGGATCGTCACCCTTATTGACCTGCGATACCCTGGCAAGTTCCTCGCGTCCCGGTACTTGATAACNCGTTCGAGAAGTAGGCTAGTAGGACCGCCAAGTAGTTGCAACTTCTCACAGCCAGACTGACTGCGTAGCGGTTGAATGGGGGAAGCCACCTGACTGCGCGTTCGTCTGTCTCGGCGCAAGACGCACCTTGTTCGAAACACACGTCTGCTTGGCTTATTCGGTCAGGCAAGTCCCCACGTAACAAAAGTAACCAACTCTCACTACCTTGTTGCGCGAAATATCTTTGAAATTCACAGCGAAGTACAGGAGGAAACACGCCGAGACTGTTCAAAATATTTTGTTAAGCAATCAGAGCAAAAATTGCAGTTACATGAATATGCATAGTTTAACGAAATACTAGTTTGACCTAGTTTGACTAAACGCAATACATTGCAGTTACATGACATTTTTAAAGTTTATACTTTTGCACACAGTACATGTTCTCCTTTACTTCATTACTATCTCACCAAACGTTTAATATTGTGGTTTTAATTATTATTAGTAAACAAGGAAGCTTCTCTATGTTGCAGATCGCNTATCTCACCAAACGTTTAATATTGTGGTTTTAATTATTATTAGTAAACAAGGAAGCTTCTCTATGTTGCAGATCGCAATATTTACTATAAGCTGAGGATGTGCGAGTTTTATAAAAGAAAAATACACTCTTACAAAGATTTATGGTCCCGAATATAATCATAACTCAAGCAGCAAGTTTAAACATTATCGGGAATCTTTCGCGAGATACAGTGTGTGCAAAACCAGTCTTTCAAGGCATAGCTTATGTACGTGGCACCCGTAAGTGCCATGTGATGTTTGACGGCCACAAAATTAACGTCAATTGCGAAGGGAAATGAAAAAATGGGGGTAATTTTCTAAACTATGGAAGTCTCTAAACACTGCACAATATGTTATTTAACTCATGTAACAATTCAGTGTAGGTGAGAGATAGGTGAAACACCATCTTCANTAAACACTGCACAATATGTTATTTAACTCATGTAACAATTCAGTGTAGGTGAGAGATAGGTGAAACACCATCTTCAGTCCACCGACTGACGTGAGAGACAGAAGTGACACTTGTGTCCAGCGCTGATCGTGGTGAAGAGGTGAGTCAGTAAAGAGATTTGGGCGACTCTTAAAAGAAGGTCTTGAGAGGCGATGAGGGTGAAGCGAGGTGAGTGTAGAGCAGCGCCGGAATGAAAGAGCGGGGGAAACGGAAGATCCCCGAGGAAACCCGCCAACCAGCGGCATCGTCCGGCACACAATGTCTACATGCGAAAACCGGGAGCGACGCCGCCGTGAATCGAACCCGGTTTGCATAGGTGGGAGGAGAGTAGTCTAACCACTACGCCACCGCGGCCCCAATTTTCAATTAAGTTAGCTCATACATTAATGGGAGACTTTTTAACGTAGTTTCTTAGACTAAATATATACTTCATAAAGCGTTACTAGAAATTACACGAGAGTCATTACTAGAGACGATTATTATTTATAGTATTGTCTAGCTGCGTCTGTTTGTCACAACGTTTATGTGTGTACAGTACATCTATCTGTACAGTACCTCTGTCTCCCAGGAGAATGTAAAAATTCAATTTCTCTGCGACGTAACCAACACTAACAGCACTGCTTCATCAAAGCACATATCACGTAGCGACGTAGTTACGCAGGGAAGGTAATCTTTTCCTGTTCCTAGAACAGGCCGCTCCTCTCTAAGAATCTGATTACATCGTGGTCACAAGTTTTCCTCGCTCGCCTGCCACGAGTACTGTGCGGAGCAAGAAAGCGCTGTAAATGCTATTCTGACGTTATTGTTACAGATGCTGGACACTCCCGGTTTCTTTCCTTCAAGACTTCGTTACAGCCATTACCTTTAATATATAGTGAAATAATTTATCTAAGAATCAAGTACCATACCTACTGAGTCCCGTCACTAGCCACCTATGTCTAAAATGCGCATATTACCGAAGGAAAATCAACTCGCTCTAATATGGCGCGATCTATTCCTGCAGGGTTCAGTCGTTAAATAAGTATTTTCACGTATACCATTGTTATTTGGTCAAATGCGTTATTAGAAATCCGCGATATTTCTAAGGCTCCACTTAAACCTATATTGTGTTAAATTAAATTGAAATTTTATCTCAGCTTCCTATTCGCAATTTTGTGAAGTTAGAACTTAATTTAGACACATAATTACTTACACATAGACGTATTGGATTAAAATAATTTTTCTCCAAATTTTTGTGCATGATTTCTTAAATATTTACTACCAAAATATTTGGTGACATCAACTACGGTACATATTTTTGTGACATTTAATGTTAAAATATAGTTTTAATTATTTATTTAATAACAGAGCTATCTTCTTACGAGATCTAAATTTTACAATACTTAATTACAAGGTGCGGTAAAACTCATTAAGGTCGGTTTCACCAACCTCCCATAAAACTTAAAGGTCACTTAAATACACAGTAAGTATAGCTTAAGGATGCGGAATTTCTCACCAATTTTAAGTGACCAGCCTTAGAGAGTACTTAATTTAGGTGCCAGAAATCGGGCACTTAAATCCTAAAGAGCCCCTTAACCCATAAATAAACTAATTTTTGATAAAGTAAAATGGATTCCACTGAAGAAATAGACAATGATGTTTCACACATTGTGTGTATATAAACCCACAAATTGCTATACAGTAGTTATTTTGTAATTTAATAATTTCTAAATAAATATGAGAATATATTTTTATCACAGTTACTTAAGATGGATGCAATATACATATTTGCAAAAACAACCTGTAATGAAATATTAATTTGAGCTTATATACTCATGACAGACAAGCATTTCGAACATATGGGCAGTTTTAAAGGTTTATTGACGAGAGGAAAAGACAATAGATAGGTAAAGATGGTGTATTATTTGGCAGAATTGAGCACACGCAAGCCACAAAAGTATTTCAAATAAGTTAAAAATTAACGACTTAACTACTATACGACTCTTACACTGTTAAGTCATGTTCTATTAAAGGCATGCAATTTTATAGCGAAAATATGTCCCAAACGTTAAACCTATGCGTGACGTATGGAAAAATATCTGATCACTTATAACTTTTGAGACTGAACATGATGCATAGAATGCATTAACACTTTACATTTACCACACACAAAAATGTTTAGTACAAGTTTTAAATAAATTAGACTCCGTTTATAATTAAAAACAATGTTAATGAAATCCCAGTTAAAGCTGTGTTATGCAGGTGCTGTGTTAATCACATTTAATATATTAATTCTGGCACTGGGTGTCTATAAATTGCACCTTTATATTGTTATTGGTATTCCCAACAATCCATTGGAGTTTTAGAAAGCTCTATTTTGGTTTTTGCCGAAAGTTAAGATATCAATTAGCCATGGCATTATAACTGGGGGAAAAATATTTTTCTCACAGTGAATTATTGCTTGAAATTATTTCAGCGAGGTGTTTCTTAGTGTATAAAAGACACGTTGTGAAAATAATATTGACGTTTATACAAGTTTTATTGTCTATTTGTACGTCAAAATGCGGATTTCAAAATCGTAATCTAGTTCGCACTACACACTGTAATCGAAAAAAAATCTAATAAGATACAAATGTATCTACTAAACTTGTGCGGAATCTTTAAAACACAGCAGTAATATTGTGCTTAGAACATGAAACAGTGCTATCAGCTCCTGTAGTTGAGAGTTGCGGGATATTCTTGTAGGCTCAATGTTGATTTCTGATGGCAATGAGATTTTTAGTAATTTTCTAGGGGTTGCAAAGGATATGCGTCACGTTTAGGGAATATTCTGTCGATGTCTGGAAAAAATACACTCAGTTTCATAATACAATTTGTTGCTTACCCATTTTGTGTGAAGAATTGTTGTATTTACAAATACCTGAACAAGGCTACGTAAATACGTGTAGAGAGACTTAAAAACATTACAGGAATGGTGAAGATGAAATATAAAACAGTTTTATATCTGACTGTAGTCGAAATGGCACACAGCCTAGGCCTGTTAGACCTGTTTCAACTTTTTGTAGTGAAAAATCATACTTGAAACTGATGATTGATAAAAGTGATCAACAAAACTTCACGGAATTACGACGCAACACTTCCACAATAATAAAGTAGTCTCGAAACATTTGAACTCCACCCATTCACGACGTGATTTTATCATCAGTAAATTTTGGTGTGCACATGATTAGCTGAACGAAAGGAAGCCATGTGTGTTTTATATATGGAGTGACTTCCACATTCACGTAATCATTTGTGATTCTTAACATTTGACAGTGAAGCTGCGTAAAGCTTTAATTTTAAAATTAAGTTTTGGTTAGCGTTCGTTTACTCATAGCGATAATAAACATAACATTTTAAGGGGAAAAGGTAGCATTTTTTATATCTTGTGTACTAATTTCGATACACCACTACCAAAGTTGAGACATGGAACTTCTTTCCCTCCGTCGTTGCCAACTTTACTGGGCGCACGCCAGCCAGTATGCCCGTTAAAATATATAGTATGCACGTGGGAGCGGTGACATTTTTCAAATTCTGGTTTGAATAATGCTCAGTTGATCGCGAACAGCCTACGGACAGGCTTTCACTGCTTAACTCGGCAAGACGCTGTCCCGGGTAACGCGCGCCGAGCGAGCTGTTTGCCGTTGGTTATACACTGAAGAGCCAAAAAAACTGGTACACGTGAAATGGTCGTACGTGAACATCCAAATGTTATCGCTACCTCGGAGATGCTATGTCCCGTCTCTCGTGCGCCGACTATAACACTACGTTCAAACTCACTTAAATCTTGATAACCTGTCATTGTAGCAGCAGTAACCGATCTAGTTGCCGACCGCATCGCGTTACTCTTATTGGTGCCATACCTCTGTTATTTGCATACGCACGCCTATGCCAGATTTTTGGTTCTCCAGTGTACTACCTCTATTCTTCTCACTCAACAGTAAGATCACAGAAGGTTTGCAATACGTGTATTACAGATATACCGCCTGCAGAGGAACTAAATCGACAAGTCTCTCGTTTATGTGTTGCGCAACATATTTTCTACGCCTTCTGGGANCCTTCATTTTCTCCCCGAGAACGACTTGGCTAACCGGCATGTGAGCGTAATGGACGTTAGAGTAAGTGTGGAAGCACTTTACCAACAACCTGCCTGGGGTGGGGATCACAAACCGCCAACGATATTTAGGCTGGAATTCATAGTCGGGGGGATTGGTCGGCAAATAAGCTACTGCATACCCCACGAAGTAATGCTTATTCGGGGAGCAGTCATTATTTACGTGATGAATTCACAAACAGTTTCTTGGTGAAGTACTTCTTAAAAAAAACCCTTATTTGTTTATAATAAGTAGCCGTATAATATGAATATCAATGTAACGTGCTAACAGTCAGAATTAATTTACCTTCTTTTAAAAAAAAGTACATAGGTTGATTTGTTGTATTTAATACGTAACTCGAAGTTTTATTGACTTTCTTCAGTTTCAGCACTCATTTTGGGATATGCACATAATAAACACATCTTTATAAGAGAGAGGAAGAGAAAGGAAAAGTTTGGACAGCTAATAACATCGAGGTTTTGGGAGCCGATGAGGATGAAGCCAGGAGATCATGGATCCGTGCCGGGATGCAAATATTACACACTTGTCTATATTCCTTAAACACTGTCGAAAAGTTTCCCATAAAGTACGAAATAGTTATTTTCTTACTGTTTACTTATTTTCTTACCGTAGGGTATTTCACTCAAAAAATGTCGCCCGTGGGAAATTAAACAAAAGCGGCAAAGAAACGCACACCTGGCGCTACAAATGATTGAGAACCTACAAAAAAGGCCACGATATTGTGATAAATGACTGTTTTGCTATGAACCTGACAAAACAACTGCTCAAAACAAATTCATATATGACTACTGTGCATTGCACAAAATAGCTCAAATTCTGCCAGACCGCCCCACATCAGCTGAATGAGATTTTACTACCACCTAAAAATATTGAAAACAATAGCCGAAGGCCACTCAGTATACACAGTACGATTCACAAGGAGTTACCACCACTCACATTGCTTATTACTTACATCAATTGAAGCAAAATATTTCATATACATGTGGGGCATATTCCCAATATTTATAGAGTAATTCGAAACATTTGAAAACTTACGAATAAAATAACACTTTTAGAAGTAAATGCAGTGATGTATTACCATACCGTATTGTTTACAGTTGAGCATCACACTTGCGTCTAACAAGCTTACAACAGATGTTCCAAAATGTTTCCGTCTACTTCCATACACTTTGCCGCACGCTTATGAACCGCACGTGTTGCTCTACGTAGCTGCACACGGCTGTCTTTGATATATGTAGCTGCATGCATGACACGCGCAAGTAGACCCTCACGTGTTTCTGCAGTCCTTTGGTAAGCAATATTCTTCATCCATCCCCATACGCAATAACCTATGCATTTCCAATTTGTTGAATTACTCTGTAAATATTGGAAATAGGACCCACATTTACATTACATATTTTACTCCAAATGATGTAAGGAATAAGCCCTGTGAGTGGCGGTAATTTCTCGTGAATCATTCTGTGTGTGTATATATATATATATATATATGCCATATATATGTATGTATGCCCAACATGTATTTATATATAGGCCATTCATGGTTACTTCACGCTTTTCTGAAGCCCTGCTAAAGTTCTACTTTTGGTTACCGATTACGTATCCTTCCACTACATGTAAACATAAACACTGCCATGTGACTTCTACGTTTTAACTGTCAAATGCTTCGTTTACTGTTTACAGCTGTTCAAAGAATCTTGTCATATTTCAAAAACCGTTCCGTACGAATGTTCACAATTTAGGCCTATAACCACATTAGGTCAGCTTTATGACTTTTAACCAATATCTGTATGGACGATAGTTCTTACGGTTATTATTTGACATTTTTAACATATTTGTTATACATTACATAGCAAATTACACGTAAAACACGTTAATAAATTTGCCGCAACCGTGTTAAACTCTGTTGCAACTGCGGGGTAAAGAACTGCAGTATTTAACCTCTTGTTATTGATATATGTTGGGTTATTTCGTTAAAAGGACGGCCTCAGTTAGAATAAAAATTAAAACGAAGGAACAACCAGTCAAACGAAAAGACACGGTATATTCAAGCACACTATTCGTGTGGCCTTTTTGTTTTGTACGTTGCAGCGATAAATTTAAAATATAGTGGTAAATATGAACACAAATAGTCCTACCGTAACTTTTATTCCACTGAGGCTATTTATTTACATTGGTACTTAATATTTTCTAAGTTTATTTTTATTTATTTAAATTTATCTGGCTGGGTTTAGTATTTGGTTGGGATTGTGGCAAACATTCAAATCGCAGAAACGTAAATACGTTACACAATTGTGTTTAAACACCTAGGGCCAATTACAACGCTGTGATAAATAAACAGGCGTGACTGTCGAAAAATTGATTTCGTCATAAACCAGTTCACGGTTAAAACATACAAATTTCACACGTCCAATATTTCCAATCACACACACTGGCCCAACGTAACGTAATAGCAACAATACTCTTTCACACACAGCAGTTAAGACACGTTACAGTATATTTATTCCTGCCGTGGAAAAACAGATTTATCACAACATCGTAACTTGCCTAGGCAACACAACGTGTACAAACTTGATGTGGTAATTTTAAGTATTTTTTTCAAGAAGAGAAATTAACGCTTCGTTTTCCAACANCGTGTACAAACTTGATGTGGTAATTTTAAGTATTTTTTTCAAGAAGAGAAATTAACGCTTCGTTTTCCAACACTCCATGTCGTGTCGCCAGTCACCACTTCTGCCAACTTTGGATTTGTAAACGTCCCGCCATCGCAGCTAAATATATTATAATAAGCATTGAAAACAATAAAATCTCGTTTTAGTATTAACTTCAAAAATTATTATTTATGCTGTAATAAGTATGAACTATGTTAAATTGAAAACATGTATAATTTTCATGCTACTACTAGGGGTGAGAAACTTCCCGAGAGAGAAAGAGAGCGGGAGAGAGAGAAAGAGAGAGCGACAATCTCCGCTCCACCCATTCAAGTTTCTTCCTCGGGTGAAAAAAAAACACCATGTCACTAGGGCTTACGCACGGTAATTTGTGCTGATATTTCTAACTGTAACATTGAAATATGTTTCTTTCAGTGCTACCTAAAAATTTAAATATATCAATACGCAAAGTTTAATTTACAAATATCATACCAAAAAACTATGTTAAAACAATATTTTAACTGTGAACTATTTCTTACTAGCCGTTACCAACACATCACTGCTCTCACTGTTTTTAATTGAATACAAAATAAATATTACAAATTATAGAAGATTCTACGTTTATTCAAAAATATAGTACTTTAAAGTTAATCACAGTGTTATATATATATATATATATATATATATATTATATATGTGGTATGCAAGTTATGTACAAAACAGGTTGACATGTTACTTGTAGGGTGATTTTTCAAAGNATAGTCTGTAATATTTATACTTTTTTATATATTTATATTTTACTGCTGGCCATTGAAACCGCAACACCAAGAGGGACGCACCTGAAGTACCCTGCAATGGGGAATGTGTAGAGTAGGGTAGGACAATAACGTAATTAAAGGATGTCCACGGTTATTTAAGCACTTTTGAAATCAACCATCAAAAAATTTCACTGTCCCTGCCTGCATATATTTTGACGGGCAAAGTTAGTGGTATGAGCCCAGTAAGGTTGGTAATGACGGCGGGGAAAGTAGTTCTATGTCTTAATGTTGAATTAAAGCGGTCAGGGAAACGTTTGTGAGTACTAAAATAATTTCTTTCCTTTCTGTTTTTCTTAGTGCATATGAAGGCAAGAGTTAACAAATTTGTAAAATGTTTACTTTTCTAAAAATGTATTTTGTTTCACATGACCGACACATGAATAAAGTGGCCGAATCCATCAAAATGTTAATTTTACAAATGGTGGTAGAGTACGCAATGTGCTTACAAGTAGTTCTTTAACAGGTGTTTCAAAAGTTCTCAATTTATCGTGAACAGCCTAAAGTTGTTTAGCCGAGTGGCGCAGCACGTGCGCCTATGGTGACGTTGATAAGCGGTAGGTATATAAGTGGAGGTCGGCGAGAGAGTCCTGGGCCTATCGGGATTGTGGATTATACTTGCACGGTATTGGTTCACGATGTTATGTTGTTATCAGGCCTTAGCTGAACGGCTTGCCTGATCACACCTTCAAACATTAAACCTGGAAAAAGCAGGATTGCAACGCCACCATTTGGTCGTCGATCCTTGCGAAATAAGACAGTTGCAGAAATCCCCTCCACCGGTCACTGAGCGGGGCCGCAGAACCACGCGCTTGATATAGGCCGGCGTAACACCCGGAACGAGCGTCTTTCGGCTTTAGTCCTTTGGGCGACCCGACCAGCGAAGCAGTCCAGGAAGATGGGTGTGTCCGGCCGGCGTTAACCGTCTCGCAGAATCAGCCTCCGGCTGCAACAAGGTGGTGGCTTTTCAGTTAGGTTTAATTAACATGGCGTGAATCATAATGCAATTAAATAATCATCTTGGTATTCAATTTAAAGCTCCGCCGATAAATAGTAATTCAAATAGCAACTGTATAATTTTCATGTAATAAAACCTTATCAGATACTGTTGTGCTCTACCGAATCATGAGTCATTATTGAGCTACGCCCCTGGCAACTTCAAGTACGAATAGCTTATAAAAGCTAGTTCGTAACAACGCTTTAAAAGAAATGCAATCACAGTGAAGCATATATGGGATAAATGGGCCGAGGAGGGACGGGCTGAGCGACGTACAGGAAAGCTAACGGCCCCGTAGCACCAACGAGCGCGAGGTCAGACATCTGGTGCGCAGTTACATCAAACAAACACCATTCTAGAAGCGCAGGCCCGTCTTGAAGTCCGGGGCCATATCCCTCACCAGGCGTTGGAAGGGTAGCTTGCGAACGGTGCTTTTCTGGGGAATCAATTATCTACTGCCGGGGTTGTTATTTCCTCCTGGTGTTTTCCATAACTAGTCCTAAACTATATTGTGGCTTCTCCTCAACTCTTTCAGTGTCTGTGTATACAGTAGTGGACTAGTTACATAAGAATTAAATATATATACTAGTTACACGATTAATTAAATATATGGCAGGAACTGTAATGCACTCATTTTCTACCCTCAGGGTGTATAGGCTGTTCATGGTAAAGTGAGCACACCTAGTTTATTTTTCCTTTCAGCCATTTTCTATCCTTTAACTACATTTTGAAATAAATATTGCCATGTAAGTAATAAACACAGTATGTATATTCCACCGCACTCGGAAGCTAGCGTGTAATGCTAAAATAAAATATGTTTATTGGCTATTATTCCAAATGAAAGAGCTATCAAAAGTGCTCACTTTACCGTGAATAGCCTATAGTTTGATCCGAGTACATTCCCACTGCGCTGGTTTATGAACCGTTCATCCCCATGTCTCCGGAGTAATATAAATGTCATTCACAGGTTACGATGGTGATGAAAGTATCCCGTCAGCTATTACAGCACGAACCAACACATTTCATTTTCGCAAAACATTGAAATCATGAATAAGCGCCGCACTGAAAAAAAAAGTAGGTAAATATGAACATTCCCAAATCCTCGCTCACGAAATTTCAGCTTTCGATTGCACTATCTGCATGAAAGACATAAATATTGATATTAATTGTATTATTAACACTCTGAGACGATTCATTTGACATATCTTAGCTGTGCTGAGCAAAATCGTACTTTTAATGACTTCCTCAGCTAAATACTTCATGTGCTGAGTTCAGACTTGTTCTTGGCATTTTGTTTTATTTCCACGTTTATGGCGTTGGATAAGAATAAAAATATATTATGTGTAAAATTAGAAATGCTTTTATATATCTTTGCTGGCAGCTGTTAGATATTGATGAGTTTTTAGGTGATGGGGAATAGTGGCATGCGATAGCCGATAAAGCGGCCGTAAAACAGAAGCTGCAGCTGCATCGATTCGGACGAACTCTGTGCTCGGAATACTGAAACAGTCCCTACTACGTACTGCAGAGCTCCGGGTTCCGACTCCCCCCTCGCCCCCGGATCAGCGGCTCTACAGATAGTTCAAAGATATATTTAACAGCTTCTTGAAACGAAGCCGCAAGTTCTCTCGCTTCTTCAAATATTGAACATTGTAGGGGAAAAAAATATGAATGTGTTAGTTTAAGTTGTGTTCATCAATAATTGACGAGTGGTTCATAATATTAACAGACCGAGATAAAAATAACTCGTAATAAGATATCCTTTGTGTTAGTTTAAAAAAAAACTACTTGTACACTATATTCATGTAGTGTTCGACACATACACGCCATTGGTGAGCAAATTTGTCATTGGTAAAAACAGTGTAATTATCTATATTTATCCGAGGTAAATTTTCCAGACTTCTAATTCCGGCTCATTGTAAACCGGATCTAACACAGTAATTTGTGCTCTACAAAATATTATTAAGAAAAACAATAATATATCACGCAAGAGACCTACACCTAATGAAGAAATACGTATTATTTTAGAGTATGACGTTTGATTTGCGCAGCGCCTTATTGCACGTATTTCAACATAGACACAGTAGCCATGTGTGGAAGTGTCAACAAACAGTAACAAAGTTCGTTGTCACAAAAGGATGCGTTGTTAAACTCCAATCTCTCCCACTGGTATGGAAATATTTTCGACGAGTGAAAGGAAATTACGGCTATAGTTACGTAAAATTTACGGACTGTCGTAAAGAAAGACAACGTTACTCACGCGAAATTGGTTGTACATTGGCTTGCGATGTGTAAAGTTCCCGAGTACGCGTCCTGGGAGGAAGGCTAAATCAGTTTTAGACAAAATTTAGCCCGTCGCTATTTAGCCAAAATGAATAAAATCAATATACTCAATTAAATTAAAAGTGATGAACTATGTAGTAGCACAGCAAAAGAACGCTCTCCTCATAGCTATTAATATCAGCTTAGCTTTCTTGTTATTTTTGTAAGTTGTGCGAAATTATCTCGATAGAAATCCTAAGAATATCCGTTCCAGCAAGTCTGAATAAATGTAAATATTTTTGCATGTGGCCTGCCTCCCCTTAAAGCCTACAAGAATACATTTCATTAAGACAAGAATAACATGAAACACACATACTCCCCCACGTTATTGCAGAGTTATACGTCTTGTTGTTTTATTAATTTAAATATTTCCTATTTCAGCTTTTAATACAAAAATAACGTTGTTATTTAGTTGGGGTTCATTTTCATCAGCACTGACATCTTGTAAAAATACTAATTTGTGTTGAAACTAGTTTTTTAGGGTGTGTATAGATATTTCGGCACGTTAAGATCTAAATAATAGTCTCTTACACCTGTTACGTTGCTAGGTATTCACTGCCATTATTGTTCTCCGACTACTGATGGGAGATAATAAAATAAAATATTCATCATATTCCGTAAGTAGTCACAGAATAATAGAAGCAGTGAATATAACGATGGTAAAAGGGGTGGGAGACTATTGTCGTGCCCAATATTTCGATATGCATTCTGTGAAGCTAGCTGCGACAAGTTGATAGACATAGAACGCTAGCACACCATTCGCATCAAGGGAATAGTTAACCCTTCCATCTTGCAATTATTTTTGTTTCACCGTAGCTTACTTTTCAGTTCAAATATTCGAAAACGAGGGCTGTCTTAACGGGTATTTTTTTTTAGGTCCGCGATTGTTTGTTTTGTTTATGTTGCATCTATAACCACAATAAAGATCAACTCATTTATTATTTTTCAGTTTCACATGGAGAAAATACAGACTGGCATACGTACAATACGTACCACCTGGTTTCAGAAATTCTACAAAGTAGTTATAAACGTAATAATGAGGTTTTAATTTCCATGTGAAATCTTAACAGTACGTTATAAATATATGTAAATAAGTACAATCTGGCAAGGATACCACAGCCTTAAGTCACCATA
Source organism: Clitarchus hookeri (assembly GCA_002778355.1). Classification (NCBI taxonomy): domain Eukaryota; kingdom Metazoa; phylum Arthropoda; class Insecta; order Phasmatodea; family Phasmatidae; genus Clitarchus; species Clitarchus hookeri. The sequence continues at coordinate 274,947 of NQII01000639.1, forward strand.
ATGTGTGTACTAGGAAAAGGTCTGTTCAAATTCAATTTCGTGTACGTAAAATACATCTGCATAGAACGTTTAGAACAATGTGTGTTTCATAGCGAATGTACTCGTCTTACGTTCAACCAATCACACACGACTAAAAATTAACTTGATTTTAGTGAAACAGTGATTTATTTTCAAATAACGTTTAATTTTATTTTATTTGCATCGGTAGTCTGTCAGTACTAACTGCACAGGATTAGTCAATAATATAACACTGAATATGATAATACAATATAAAATATAAATACAATTAATTATTACGCACAATTTAGACGCATTTTTAAAATAAGATAAAGAAATAAAAACGTAAAAGTTTTCTTTTAGAAATAAAATTATATTTTATTAGATTTTAAAATTTCTTATTATTTTTTTCTCCTTCAATTATGTTTGCTTAAGCCGTTACGTACACGAGACAGAATAAAGTATCGCCATTTCCTACACGTTTACTCATTGAAAGTGTTCCTACCCGACAGTTACGCGAAGACCGTGAATAGTTTCGAAAAAATGCCTTTTGTATTCTGATATAGGCTGTTCACGGTGAAGTGAGCAATTTTGAGGCCCTAGTTACTTTTTCCTTTCAGCCATTTATTTTATCCTTTAACCGTCTTATTTAATAAATATTGCTATGCAAGTAATAAACACAGTGTGTATATTCCACCACACTCGGAAGTTAACGTCTAAGACTAAAATAAAATATATTTATTCAATATCATTCCAAATGAGAAGGGTTTCAAAAGCGCTCACTTTACCACGAATAGCCTATACGTACACATTTTTCATCGCAAACCGACCTTAAGTCGCCCTACTCGCGTTCGAATTGTCATTTCCAGTTTACTAAAAGGTCACGTGACCAGAATTAGTCGACAAAATTTATTACGTAATTGATATTTTATTATATATTTTTTAGCATGTACTGAAACTTAATAATGTACTAAATTGCCAAATCGAAACCACCTCTTAACAAGTGACTATCGACGGTGTCAGAATCGAACGCTACTAAATACTCAAATACTAATATACTAAATGGACAGTTCGAAGACGGCTTGAGTGTTGTGGATGAGAGGCATGGCTGTGTGTAAAACGTCGCCCTCTTCAAGGGCTGGCCGACCGCGCCGGAGGGTCGACGAGAAGGCCGGAGCGGCGCCTTTGAGCACGCCGCCTTCGCCGTAAGGTGTAGCGCAGGGGGCAACCGATCGATGGAGCTGTGGTCACTCATCTCTCTCCTTCCTCCCATCCAGCTCACTTTCACTTTCTCCCTCCGTTTCTCCCCCGTTCCTTACCTCCTCCCCGGCCCCTCTCGCCAACACTTCGTCAATTACTCCGTCCCCCCTCGCTCTCTTCCAACCCCGTACGAGCTTTTCCTTTCTCCTCATCAACCCTTTGACGCTTCCCGCTCCCCCCCCCCC